>JAOEHQ010013980.1:0-15721 GCA_025447715.1 Asclepias incarnata
ATGGTTTATATATATATATATATATATTAGAGAGAAAATGATATGGTTTATATAATTATATATACATAATATTTATAATATTTATTGGGTTCTAGCCGTTTGAACGGCTCAATTTTTTGGAAAACACACCAAATTTAGGTGGAAGATATGCGTCGGGAGCAAATTTTTTTTGAAACTGCCGCCCCTCGAGGCACTGTTTCGGGCGGAAAAGAGGCGGCACAGGGCGGCACAGGGCGGCGCCGGGCTTGGGGAAGCCTCATTCCAATCGGTCTTACAACTCATTTAAAGTATAATGGTATTTTGATTAACTACAAAAGCAATTTGGTGTGTGAGACATCTAATGATTTTAATAAAAGGAAAGTCATGGGTTCAAGTCTCATATGAAATGAAAAATGGGGTTTTTTATTTTGGTCCAGGAGGTTTTCTCTCATCTTTTGTGGATTTCTTATTGCGATGTTGGAATATGATCGGGTAATACCACTTGTGACATGATGATATTCTAGTAGTCCGTCAATGATCTAAATTAGCCGTTAAAAAAAACTACGAAAGCAATTACTCTACTCTTTTTAAATATTGTACTGGTTAAACATAGACCTATTTAGTCGTTAAAAAAAAAATACAAAAGCAATCACTCTACTCTTTTTAAATATTGTATTGGTTAAACATAGACCTATTGTGGATTTCCTTATGTGGTGTTAGAATATGATCAGATGGTATCACTGATAACCACCATCAAATGGCCTAGTGGTAAGGAGACATATCAAAAGGTTTCAGGTTCTAATCCTTCCCGCATATTTCAGGTTATGACATATTTCCTAAAATATTCATACTACTCTCTTTACATCAATTATCTTTACACCACTTGGCGTCAGCACAACCACCACCAGTCGCCGCAATCACCACTAGTCGCCGCCACCGTCATACCGCCGCTACCACCACCACCAGTTGCCACCACCATCACCAGTCACCGCCGTCGTATTATACGAACATCTATCTAGCTCTTTTTAAATATTGTACTGGTTAAACATAGATTTTGTTATGAGACGGATGATCTTTCTCAAAAGATATAATCGGAAAATATCTAGTCCTAGTATGAAAAAGAGGATTTGGAGCGCAAAGAATGATTCCCGCCATGTCATGACAGAGATAAATATCTAACAAGTAGGCTAGAAATATAAAGGTGACGTGGAAGAAGAAGAATGGGTGAATAACTTGAAGATATTTTGTCATGAGATTGAGAAAATATCTTTGGCTAAACAAACAACACGTAAACATCTTGTCACTTGCCATTCCACCGCCCCATACCCCATTTTTATTTTTCTATTTTAATTTAATCTTACCATGTGCAATATATTGTTATTATTATTCTCTTTATATTAAAACTTTTTTAATCGAAAATTGACCATTTGATTGTATAAAAAAGCATAACAAATATTATTAATATTAATATTAATATTAAATATAAATAATGATGTGTCATCGATAAGTTATAAATAAAAGTGTTTCAGGATGTTAGATAAATGTTATTTACCAACAAATATCGAGTTTTCAATGTGAGGATTACGGATATTTAAAAAAGAAAAGAAAAAGGGAAAGAAAGTGGTACACTAGTAGTAGATATTTTTGCTGATGGGTTTTCTTTCATAAATATCTTTGTCTCTCGTATACATACATACATACATACATCAGAACATAGCTTTCTCTTTCATAATTGGTTTAAGAAGAAGAAAGAAAAACATCATGGGAATCCTTGCTAAAGAAGAAAACGACGACGTTTCACCTGATGATCTTCATCTAACAAAGAAGCTGAGATACACTACAGCAGCTCAAGATGAACAAAAGGAATTAGAAGATTACAGCAGCGATGAAGAAGAAGAAGATGATATTAATGATAATGATGGATTTGTGTTAAGATTAGGAGAGTTTTTTAATCCAATGATTCCGACGTCGATAGTGGTTTCGGATGCTATGGAACCCGATTTACCTATTATTTATGTTAATAAAGTTTTCGAATCCGTCACTGGCTACCGCGCTGATGAAGTCCTTGGCCGCAACTGGTATTGATCTTTTTATACATTTTTATTTTCATTTATTTATGATTTTATTTAATACTTAAGTTACGGATTTTGTGTTTATTTATTGAAATTAATTAAATTCAACCAATATTTATTATATATATATCTGTGTTAATGAAGGCGTCACAGGCATTAAAATGTATTAAAGTTGTTATTATGTTTTGTTATAATCAGCTTTCAAAGTTGTATGTATTTGAGGTCTTAATTACTCTTTCATTACTGCTATTTATTATGGAATTAGAATTCAATTGTTATCTTAAATTTAGCAGTGCTATTTTTATTTTATTTTTGTTTTGGAATGGCAAACTTCATTGAATAATCTCGAATCACGTATACATACACCAAAAGAATTATAAATAATAATAAAAAAAAAGCCAACAAATTGTATTTCTTCAAACACACGATGAATAGGCCAGGACGTCCTTTGAAAATTACTTATTAAAATGTATGTGCATTTTGTTTTACTTGCTTGATGGATGTTCACATAATCACATGCATTACTTAATTTATAATTGCAGTGCAATAGTTTAATTTCTATATATATGTATATGGTTTGATGGTTTATATATCCAAATGGTTGTTGTCCATCATGGTATTGATTTGGAAATGTTTTGTTTTCAGTCGATTTTTGCAGTACCGAGACCCACGAGCCCAAAGACGGCATCCTTTGGTGGACCCTGTTTGTGTTTCGGAGATCAGAAGGTGTCTAAATGAAGGCATTGATTTCCAGGGAGAGCTTCTCAACTTTAGAAAAGACGGTACTCCAATGGTGAACCGGCTAAGACTTGCTCCCATACATGACGATGATGGCATAGTCACGCACGTGATCGGTATTCAGGTGTTTACAGAAACGAAAATCGATTTAAATAGCGTGTCATACCCTGTTTTTAAAGAGACTTGCAAGAACAGATCTGATCAGGAGGTGGGTAAGTATTCTCCAAAGAGTGGACAAATAAAGTATATAGAGTGCCAGGAGATATGTGGCATTCTTCAGCTTTCTGATGAAGTAATGGCTCACAACATTTTGTCACGTTTGACACCTCGAGATGTTGCTTCGATTGGTTCTGTTTGTAGAAGGATACGTCAACTTACAAAAAACGAGCATGTAAGGAAAATGGTGTGTCAAAATGCTTGGGGGAGAGAAGTAACGGGTGCATTAGAACACATGACGAATAAATTAGGGTGGGGTCGTCTAGCTCGAGAACTAACCACCCTTGAAGCTGTTTGTTGGAAGAAACTTAGAGTCGGTGGTGCGGTTGAGCCTTCACGATGCAATTTCAGTGCTTGTGCTGCTGGGAACCGACTAGTTTTGTTTGGAGGGGAAGGAGTTAACATGCAGCCTATGGATGATACTTTTGTTCTCAATCTTGATGCTGTGAATCCTGAGTGGCGTCAGGTGAGTGTGAAGTCTTCCCCACCGGGTCGGTGGGGCCACACTCTCTCATGCCTTAACGGGTCTTGGTTAGTGGTTTTTGGTGGGTGTGGGAAACAAGGGTTACTCAACGATGTGTTTGTTCTTGACCTGGATGCCAAGCAACCAACATGGATAGAAGTCTATGGGGGTGGTGCGCCGCCGCCTAGGTCTTGGCATAGCTCATGCACCATAGAAGGGTCGAAACTAGTGGTCTCTGGTGGGTGCACTGATGCAGGAGTCCTTCTAAACGACACGTTTTTGCTCGATCTTACTATGAAAAATCCTATCTGGAGACAGATTCCTACTTCACAGGTCCCTCCGTCTCGACTGGGCCATTCACTGTCAGTTTATGGAAGGACCAAGATTCTTATGTTTGGTGGGCTTGCTAACAGTGGTCACTTAAGGTTAAGATCAAGTGAGGTATACACCATAGATCTGATGGATGAGAAGCCTCAATGGAGGCTTTTAGAATGCAATGCATTCACAGGGGTAGGGACCCAGAGTGCGGTGGTTCCACCCCCTAGGCTTGACCATGTAGCCATGAGTATGCCATGTGGGCGCATTATAATATTTGGAGGCTCAATTGCCGGGCTGCACTCTCCTGCTCAGGTGTTCTTGCTGGACCCTGCAGAGGAGAAACCGTCTTGGAGGATTCTGAATGTACCTGGTCAACCCCCAAAATTTGCTTGGGGTCATAGTACTTGTGTGGTTGGGGGTACAAGGGTGCTTGTGTTGGGTGGTCATACAGGTGAAGAGTGGGTTCTTAATGAGTTGCATGAATTGTGCTTGGCAAGCAGGCAGGATGTGGAGTCATGATCTCTGAGTTTGGTCTTGAATGTATGCGTCGAGTCATTTAATGCTTGTAAGTTGTAACCTAGCTTTGCATTGTTGTAGAAGTATATTGTAGTCGGGTTTGGTAGGGACGAGGAGTGATGGGTCAAAGTCAAAACAACTGCATCCTGATGGAGATAATGTATCATGGTAATGTGTATATCATGTAGTGAAAAACATTAGGTCATTTTATCTCCTTAAAGAGTTTGTGTTTCCGCATCAGCTTATGAGATACAATAACTACACAGGTAGTTTATTGTATTAACCATATTTACTTGTGTATTTTGTACTTTGGCTTTCTTCTTTTTGCATACTCCCTTGCCCCAAAACAGAATGTATTGCACTCTCTAAGAACGGGAACTTCTTTTCTTAAATCTTGGATTGTCTTGTTTGAAAATGTAATGTTTTATTTGATTCTCCGAAACAACCTTTTGCAAGTTGATCTGTTTGATCGTTGGGAATCAAATGTTCGGCTGTACTTTCAGGTTCAAATATGCTACCATGTGTTTTTTTTAAAACACTTAGTAGTTTTTTAACAGATGCATGAGTCCAGAGGGTTCCCACCCACTTACCCCAGATGCCGACCAAACTTATAAATTCTCTCTTACTTTTCTTGCTCTCTTTCTTAATTTGACCCAGACTCCCGGTTTTATTTGGCTAATGACTTTTCTAACTTAAATTTGTCTGTTGTAAAGCAAGTGCATTTCTCATGACCACTCAACCAGGCATTTAGTCATCTATATGACACCTTGTCCGATGGATGATGGATTGTAACCTTGTTCCAGATATGGCAATTTTGGCTGCCAAAAGGCCTTCCTTAGTATTGAGACATGTTTATTTTATTCTTTTCACTATTCAATCGATCATAATTTATAGAATAGGAAACGTTGAATAACCAAGAGAACAAGCAATACCCAAAACAGGGTGAACACATGGTGTTGTGTGAACTTAATTGCTTAAAACACTAACAAAATAGAAAACCTCACTTTTTTTTGTATATAACTCTACAAGGGTAATCTTTTAACACACGCGACCACATGTTTTCTCCGGTTATTACGCATACAAAGGAATATATGATTAGAGTACAACATGAAGAGAATTAACTAGTTTAACTCCAAACATAGATTTAGACCGATTTTTAGATTATATAATGCGCTTGCCTGATTTGTATTGTTTGGTTGCATTCATTGATCACTTCCATGCAACTGAATCGATCTCATCTCGGGCTGACCTGTACAACTGAAGTCTCTTCGCTAAGGTCTCTCTCTTTTCCATGAGTGATGGATCTTCGTCCAACATTCTACCAAGCTGCTCTTTCTGCAAGACAAGAACATCATATTAAATGTGATAAGCATCCAGACGGCTTTTTTGGGTAAGTTCATTGGTTGGATCCCATTCATCTCGTTTAGTTTTTCCTCTACTAAATTAAGTTCTTTTTATTGTTTCAAAACAAAAATCACTTCCTTTTCATTATTGATCAAAATTCTTTATACTAGACAGAAATTTCATGACAAGCATTAAACATTCTATCAGAATCTATGAAACTGGGAAAAGTATCTTACATTGTCCGATCAGTAATCAATCATAATAACAATTTACGGAATTCTTTTTTCTTTTTGAACGCCATAGTTATCCAAATTTATGATTTTTGATAAGATGTTTCAAGTATTCCATAAAGTCCCACACGTAAAAAAACAGCTCGATACCTTTTTGGCTTTTTTAGTAAGATGTCCAAGACAAGAAGATAACATATCTTATATTTTTATGGAGCAACCGTTATTTCACACTTAGTTATCTGATACCTTTTTTGAATGGATGGAACAAAGTCCCACGCTAGTTTGTGTATATGAAGTACTGTTGTTTCATTAAACCAATAAAAAATCTCTCATTTTGGGGTGGTCCATTAAGAATGGCAACTTCGATTTTTCATTTGTGTTTTTTATAATGGGGTTGAGTACTCCATGCCCTCTAATAATAGCCTTTTGAAAGAAAAAAGACTTTCTATAATATTTTAGTTAGATTTACAAGTTACCGAGTATAAAAGCTTAATGTACTTGGTTGGGGAGCTTGTTACTTCTTGCCCTACATCGTCTATAAGTTAATATTGGAATAGTGATAGGTTACTAATAATTTCCAATTATGGATTTGTTAGACTTATAGGTTATTAGATAGTCTAATATGAGCCGGAACGTCACAAAGGCACTCCTTGATAACCACTATATGCATCAACTGTTGACCTATAAGATTGAAGAAGATACCTCTTTTCTGCCAATTTGTGCATAGAATAGATTTAGTAACGATCTCCTTGCTTCTCTGACTTGACAATAAACAACAGCCTTCGGTATAGTATTCCTCAGCGTATCAGAAACCATACCAATGTAGGCAGAGACATTTGAACCTGATCACAATCACTTACTACATTCAGAAAGCAAGTCAATGTTGAAAAACAAGCTTTAGCATTTGACATTTAGGGACCATCATAATAGATCAAGGACACATTTTTTTCCATACGTTTTCATTCTAACAATTAGTTCTGGTGATATCAGCTAGAGGTAGCTATGTCGAGCCATTTACTAATGAATGGATAATTTGGGTTGTGTTTTACCTCAAATGGGTTACAAACTTTAGCTGAAAGGGCTAAGGGTCAAACAAGTTGAAAGTCGCCAAAAGGCGATATAACCTCCTAAATCGTTTTATTTGAAGATTTAAACGTCATTGTACTGATATTGTTTATAATCATAAGTAACAAGAAAGAGAGCAATAGATAATGTACTTACCCAACACATCCATCTTGTGATTATCAGGAACACAAGAAAGAGAGCAATAGATAATGTACTTACCGATCTTCCTGAAGTGATGATCCTCGTAACGATCTGCTGCATTTGGGCCTGATCTGTTAGAATGCTTATCATCTCTGGGGTTCTTATCCGATTCATGAATCTTACGAAAAAAATCTACTGTTAGATAAGTTGATTCCATTTCCACCAGGCGGTTAACTGTCTTCCGACTTTCATCACGAAACTTTTCCAATGATTCATTTGAAGCGGCTGCTATGTCAGCTTGGAGCGAAGGGAACCGCTTCAACTCCTGCAATAACCATCAAGTATTGACAAATTCAAAACATAGCTGTCTCTTCACGAACAAAAAACAATAGAACATCTGCATGCCACGTCTGTATTTGAGATTTGGATCATATCTTAATTTAGCCCCCCCTCTTCTGTTTTTTTTTTTTTTTTTGGGAGACAACATGACAGGACATGTTGATCTTAACTTGAGAAGATCTCAATGCTTAGTTTATATATAGAAAATAATCAGACATCTATATAAGCAAAGTAATGAACTATTTACCACTGTCTCTGCAATAGATTTCCTCACAAGTTCTTTCAGAATGAAGTGTACCTGAGGGAAGAAAGACACAGTAAAGTCAACAAGAGTAAATTACTAAATTGTAGCCACTGGTTTAAGAAATGCAGCGAATAACACGAAACCAGCGTTAAATCTGCATCTTACCCTACATATAAGGCCACCGATCTCACTAACTGGACCAAATTAAAATATGCCAAATAACCATCAACAACCATACATAAATCGCCTCATTTAGTGCAAGAAACACAAGGAGTTCAACTGGAAAATAATTGACCAAGAAGCCTTAGCCTCAATGATAATAGGCAAATCTCACTGGTTTACTATACAATGAGTTATCATATGAACACAAAATATATGTTGCAAATCCAAGTCTATACAAAGACATGTACGAGTTTTTCACAGTTTTCAGTGGAAAAAAAAAAAAAGAGAGAAGACAAGGACTGTGCACGTCATTATATTTATTTAGCCTGGATAATTAATATATTTGCTTATTGCAATTGCATTTACTCTGTATAGTTACTACAAATGATTACCGCATCAACAGAAGCTTCAGCTGGGCCCTTGAAATATCCAAGAGATCCATCTATTAGTCGTCTATATCCTTGCTCAGGAGCAACTAAATGGGGCTGATAACCATCAGCCTCTGAAACAACTTTTCTGACATTACTGGTAGAGAGGTGGCGGTCCAGTGGAAGTTTTTTCAACGCAGCCGGTAGCTGATGATCAAAGACTCCATATATCCGATCTCCTCCTGGTCGCCTGAAAAAGTCAACCAAACTAATCAATATCTCAATTTGTACTGCTAGTTTTGTATTAAGATTTTATAGAATGGAATGAGTGCATTAAGTTAGTAAGTATATCAAATGCCAAGTAAAAATCATGCATTACCCTCCATCAAGGTGCTCTTTGAACACACGGTCAAATGCACGACACAATTCCAAAATTGTATAAAGTTGTGCCTATTCATAAGCATACAGGAATATGTGTCATATGTCAAAAAATAACCATTCTAGTGTAGTCAATTTCGGTGGGATTTCGGTTTTCGGTCCTCTTCTAGAATTTCGGTCCCGATATTTTTGGTGAAATCCCACCGAAATCGGACCAAATTTCGGTGGTATTTCGGTTTTCCAGGATTTTTAATTTAATTTAATTAATTTATTTATTTATTGTCCAAACTTAAACACAACATAATAAACACTAAATTTTGCAAGTATAACACTAATCTATCAAATATTGACACTTATAAGTTTGACTTTTGATATTTCTATTAAGTATTAAGTATTAATTATTATATATATAGATATTGCATAATATTAAAATTACCGAAATACTACCGAAATCCCACCGAGATAACCGTCGGTCCTTGACTGAGAGTCCGAAACCCACAAATTTCGGTCCTTAACTACATAGCATTCTACTACATAAAAGTTTTAGGATAGTTCTGTGAAGTTAATTACCCCTCCGTCTGCTCCAATTGGCCTACCAATGTGGTCCAGCTCTGCATTAATTTCATCAATGTTCTTATTAATCAAAGCAACTATGCTTGGTATCTTCTGCCTGATAACACTCTCTAAGTGCTGATGGAGAAACAGGGGAACTTGTCAAACAATATAATGAAGAAAGCTGTAAGCGAATATTAAGGAGAGTTGGAGACTATGAATGGGAGAGGTACCCTCGACAAAAGCTTTGCAAGATATACTGAACCCATTTTAGGTGCCAGGTGACCATAATCGGGGCTAGTTTCAAAATATTCCTGCTCCTTCCTTCGAGCAGCCATCATGTCAACATTCTTGTTAATATCAGCTTGTGAACGATTTACAATTCCAACCCATGGATGTTGAAGCTTGTAGGATCTCCCCTCAAGAACCTGTCATTTTATATAAATAAGTCTCAATGTTTAGACCACCTAATGATTCTAACTCTTAACAATCAAATATGAATAAAAAGTGCTACAAAGTGTCAAGCGAAACAAAGTAAAGAAAATATTTACAAACTTATGAGATGATAAAACCCATACATCCAAACAGTTGGTTCCCTTATCCATGAGATCGAGTTTAGTGACTACTCCAAATGTGCGGTCACCTACAAAAATATGTATAAAATGAGGAATGTTGCATTATTAGTTCAAGATTCAAAAAGTGACAAATTGGAAGATCTCCTAAACCAAGATGACAATGTATGCATGCATATGGAGCCAATGAACATAAAAGGAAGAATCATGAGAAAGTTGATTTAACAACCATAAGATACCTGCAGGATCAACTTCTCTAGCAAGCTTTATAGCATCAGATGTGGCAATGTCTTGATTAGCAGGAGAAATTGCCAATATGATACAATTTGGCTACAGGAAGTATAAAGAAAAAGAAAAAGAATTACTAGATGAACTGAGTGAAATTTATACAAGGTGAAAAGAATGCCGCAGAATTTCCAAATGCAAAATTTCATATATGCTCACACGGTGTTCCTTATAACAAAAATTCCCTTACCTTCTCAACATAAGAACGGACCATATTTTCAATATCTTCCACAATGGACTCCGGCTGTCCCTCTGTAAAAAGTCATAACATATAATTGCATCAGTTGCTGTTGCCATAGTATGAAATTGAAGCCGGATTGATCGATCTTTTACCTAAATGGTAGTAAATGCTCACCTACAGCGACTTTTGTTAACCCAGGGAGATCTATGAGAGTCAGATTCACAACTGTAAAATAAATGTCGACCACTTAGTGTTGATATATTAAAAATATATTATGTCAAGATTATCAAGATGTCATAAGTCAGATAGAAGCCAAAGAAAAGAAACAATGGAAGCTAACCATATATGTTAAAAGTCAAACATAGCAGTCACAAATGCAGTTAAACAGTAATGGAACTTCAAAAACGTAACATGCACGAGCACCCGAACTTAATACTCCCAACTGACCTCAAAATAGCATATAGATTAGAAAGAGCGATAAGCAGCCTTTAGGTTATCCTTAATGTAGGCCTTTCAATATATATGCTAGATGAAGCTTATAATACGAAGTTATATGGCCTCTAAACAGATTTTAGTTATAAAGAATAGTGAAGCATTATAAATAAGGGATCTTCTGTTTATAGTGAAGAGATGCTAAATACTGGAGGATGGGAGTAGAAAACTAACAGAAAGATCAACCACCACTTATCTTTAAACTAAAATGTAACACTGTCCAAAATATTGTCAAGTATAAATCCTAAAAAGGAGTACAGCCTTCGTTTAATTCTAATGGATTTATCACCAAAGTGCTGATCCAAACAAAACATTTATCATAAGTGCATGATAGCCGTCACATGAGGCTTCCATAGTGAATTAGTATTAATTTCATATTATAACAAAAACTGCAAGTCACACTGAGGTACTATGGTTTTGTGCCAAAGCTTGGAAAGGTAAGAGAAATATTGAGCATGAAACACATTCATAAGCAAAATTTGATATTGGACGTTATTAGTGGTCAACTTAAAGTGTTCATTACTGCAATTACATACTAGATAAGCATAACCTGATATTCAGTGATAATCACTATGCTTCGTGGCAAAATGGGTATTAATACTTAATGGCGGAAGGGGATATCATAAGATTCACAATATTTCAATCAGTCCATGGTTGTTGTCTAGAAGTGAACAAGTTTCATGATGAATTTCAAGTTGGTTACACTGGCTATTGATTTACTGTGCAAGGTATTTTCGTGATAGTTGTCAATCTCTAGATATTTGGTAAATGACTTTAATAGTAAATACACCTATATTATCTATAGTAAGCTTAAAATTTTTGGTTCAAGCAGATCTTGACTTACAATTGCTATCCTTCTCACACTAGAATATATAGATCATATACAGATCAGTTGAAATTATATTAAACTATACACAGTTGTAAAGTAACTACCAAAAAAAGTGACAATACCATTTGGAGAATAAATGCTAAGGTGAATTGGACGGTTAGAGATTGCTTTTGACCTCCCAGTAAGACGCTCTGTTTCATCTTCAATCTCCTTGCGCACGGCAGCTGCTCTAGGAAAAACATATGTAAGTTTGTGATATAATATTTATATGAATAGATATAATCATTCAGGGAGACACGCATATAAGCTCTAAACATTGATATGACAAAATGTATGTTCATGGGAAAACTAACGATATTTCTTTGCAATAACTATTAGAACAGAGCAACAGACATTACAACTTTAAGCACTCTTCTTCCTCCAAAAATCATGACAATATCAAATAATTAAAACTTAATAGTTAATATTGACATATTAATGATAAAAAGAATCAAATTCTCTCAGAGAAACAAGTGGCATTAAAATAAGGTTCTCATGATTCCATCAGAATACTTTTTTATAAAAATTAGATCATTCAAGTTGAGAAATTATCAAGTCATGCGAAGATGGTAAAAGCTTCTTTTCATTTGAGTGTTTCTCCCGTCGTACCATAGTTTTCACTCGAGTAGCTAGCACCAATTTAAATAGTTCTACTATTCAGTTGAACTGATAACATGTGCAGCCTTTCTATAGTCTAAGGGGCCAAGATAAAGGCGCATCTAGTTCTACTTTGCTAACTATTCATTGAATGTCTGGTTCATATAGATCTGCATATAGTATCAAGTATCAACATGTCCATTACATTTTAGAATTTCATGGAGAAGATTTATGGAGGTGATGGGATGATGGTAATGAAATGGAAAGTACAATTACAGCTTTGTCGAGAACTTCATAAAGACGTTTTGCCGCCGAAATGATCATAGGGCTCTTGGGGGTTTGAAATTTATCAAGTCAAAGAAGGATCCAGTCAAGCTTAAACAAAGTTAATCAGTAACCTTTTAATTTTCACTCATGTTTTTTCATCAAAATTATGGTTGCCTTTTCTATTCTGTGTATTTCTCTTGCTCTCACAATGATCATTAGAATTAATCGATCAACAATCGCTAGTACAGGATGTCAAGGAAATTTACATTTTGATGCCAGACAAACTAGACACAAAAAAAGAAGTGTAAATCAAGCATTTCAAGTTAACATACCAAAATCCGTGAATTTTTTCCTTGGAGCATGAAGAAATTCTGCATACTCAGTTCCCCTCTCTATCTTATGCAGCTGCAATACCAATGGCCTCCGTGTAACAATACCTTACAGTTCAACCAGATATCCACAAAACAAATAACGAATGGAGTTAGAACCTCTATATGACTATATCCATAGTAGGAAAGAGAATATAATATATATATATATATAGGTAAATCGGAAGGAACGCCTTCATCCCTTGTACCACATAGGTACCTACACAACTACCCTGCAAGGTTTTAGTATACCGAGGTAAGTGTACCTCAGTGAATACCACCAATCCACCACATGGAGTCGATTAAATCCGGTCTGAGACGAGGATAGAACCCGCACCAATTTTTTGTTAGGCTCCCCTACAATGGGGGCCCACATAAGCGGTGGCGGGTGGCCACTTGATCTATGACCAAGTGATTTATATATATATATATATTTCCGTTATTACCATCTCTAATGATAAATAAACATTTCAAAAGCCATACACTATTATTAATACTATCACTATGGAAACATCCTTGTTCCAAAATTATATACATAGGGGTTAAGCGCGCCAAAATGTATTCAACTTGTTATATTTTGCTATCATGCATATCCAACCTTTTAGCCGTCGATTATGTGTATCAAACTTTCGATTCATTGTTATTGTATATATCTGACCTTTTATAACTTGTAAACTAGTGACGTGACAACCTATATGGCTGCCATATCAACAAAAAATTGGTTACCTGATAAAGAGGTACAGGTCACCGGATACACATAATAGTAATGACCTCAAAATTTGACAAATACGATAGGCAATTTAGAAGTTGGATATACATAATAGCAAAATGTAGCAAGTTAGATACATTATTGTGCACTTATCCTAATACTATACTCGGATATATCTCCCTTACCTAATCCTAGAAATATATCTCCATATACAATTAAATACACTCAAATCGAATAACTGCACCTTAAAATCTGTATGTATAATTTACAATGTATATATATAATATATATGTATACCAGATCCACGAGGTAAGAAATCTCTGCCAACAACGCTTTCGAGCACAGACGATTTCCCCGAACTCTAAATTTGATTGACACAATTAACAACATTATATAAGTATGTATGTATGTGTGTATATATATACCGGATAAAAAAGGGAGCATAAAGAAGCAAGTAAATACCTGACCACCGACAACGGCGACGGTAGGAAGAGCTTCCCAAAGAGACATGCCTTCACCGCCGTGATCTCCTAATACAGTGCACGCCATTTGTATCCTGTTAACAAGCCCGATCAAGCTCTCCATTGTCGCCATTTTTATTCTTTTTTTTTTTTTGATGATAGATTTATATGTCTTAGAATAGAATAATGTAGGTTGATATTTGGATTTAGATGTAGATTTGGGGGAGAAAGAAAGAAAGAAAGAAAGAAAGAAAGAGAAATTTGAACGGAAAAAAGAAACGGTTGTGGGGAGGTGAAGGTTGTTATTAGAAGGTGATTTTAAGCAGTGTGCACGTCTTTGTCACTTCACATTTGAAACTTGGACTTGAATGAATGGTAATTGGTAAATGAGTACCGTTTACTTTTTCTTTTTTTTAATAGACTTAAAACTTAATACGTTAAGTGAAATATCTTTTCTTCTTATCAAACAAAAATAACTATTAATTACCTATTTATTATTTAATATATACAGACATTATTTATGCATTCAACCACTTAATACATTCCGTACTTAATAACTAAAAAAAGAAATGGACCCTTATTTTTAGATACAATATAGAGGCATACAGGGGCATGTTTGTATTTTTTTACTTAGGCTATGCGGTGTGGAGCAGAACACCCGGCGATCCAGGCTTGGATCGCCTGCGGATCGCCGGGAACACCGTCCCGGCTAGGCGTTTCGTGGTTTGGGCGATCCCAGCGTATTGGCGGCTATGTCACGAGTTTTCAAAATTGTAGCCGTTTCAAACGGCTACTTTTACACTTCTTTTTTTTTTATCTATCCTATATATACATATATATATATATATATATATCCTTTTACCATATATTACAACACACACAAACACTTTCATTTTTTTAAAAAACACACACGCCACAACTGGAAAAAAACACACAGAAAAAATAATGGATATCATCAAGTATTCGTCATCCTCATCATCAAGTTCCAATTCTTCGGATCTAGATGACGCGATCGAAAGTGCCATTTTTAACACCGTTAGTAGATTTTTGCAAGTCGTGAAAGACCGGGTGAAAGATGATGCCCCAGTATTTAGAAGAAGGGCGGTTGTTTTACGTCGTCGAGAGGAGGCAAACGAGAGGTTGATGCGTTTTTACTTTGTTGATGAACCGGTATTCGATGCGCGGGTATTTCGACGACACTTTCGTATGAGTAGGCGGCTATTTTTTGAAGATAACAAGTGACTTGTTAGAAGAGTACCCATTTTTTCAACAAAAATATGATTGTCGTGGGAAGCTAGGTTTCACAGCCATACAAAAGTGTACTTCCGCGGTTCATCAACTAGCATACGGATCGAGCGTCGATTCATTTGACGAGAACCTGTAAATGTCGGAGAGGACTTCACGGGAGTTGTTGACCTACTTTTGTAAAGGTACTATTAATTTACGCTGTTAGTATTTTTTTTTAGTATATTGTTAGTATGAATTGTTAGTAGTTTTTAGTTAGTATTTATTATTGTTAGAATTGTTAGTATTTTTACTTGGTATTATCATAAATTGTTGGAATTGTTAGTATTATTAGTTAGAATTGTTAGTATTATTGTTAGAATTGTTAGTATTACTAGAATGAAGACTAACAATTGTTAGTATTGTTAGTATATTGTTAGTATGAATTGTTAGTAGTTTTTAGTTAGTATTTATTATTGTTAGAATTGTTAGTATTATTGTTAGTATGAATTGTTAGTAGTTTTTAGTTAGTATTTATTATTGTTAGAATTGTTAGTATTTTTACTTGGTAT
>JAOEHQ010013991.1:0-15719 GCA_025447715.1 Asclepias incarnata
GTTTCATTAGTCATGCTTTAACATATTTGACATATAACATATATTCATAAATCATAATCTTATTATTTGCATCAGTCGTAATCTGACTGTTTTTTATATTATCATAAATTATGAATAATACTGTAACTATTAATTAGTTTTTATCTACGTTCTCAGTCAGCCCCGTACATCGTACGGGTTTAATCTAGTATTATATAAATCCTTAAAGACATTAAACAATAGTTTTAACCAAATCGATTATAAAACTACAACCACCATAGGAAATAGATTTGTGAGAATCCAAAACTCAAAGAAGGATACATAACCACTAAAGAGCAATCATTCAATAAAAATGCATGAGAACAAGTGAAAAACGGACCATAACCATGAGAACTAACCGAGGTAAAGCATTTGAAAACTCAAAACAAACAATTTCGTTCATACAATCATTCAAATCAAGCTTGATTGATATTTCCACCTTCTTTTTCCTAGATACACCCATAATGTACAATAAATAATACATACTGTATAACTGTTTATTGCACAGAAAGAATGTATATAGGAAAAAAGGTGGTGGAAATAGACACCCACTTAATTTGTGATATACATATGTTTTTATATGTCATTAAGTTTTCATGATGTTAGAGCTCAACTTAAGAAGGAATTTAATTCTATTTATTGTTTAAAACAACCAATAAATGTTTGACAGTACAAATTATTTTCAAGACTTTAAATACTCTTAAATTTTAACTAAGCATGTTTAATTAATAAAACAAACTCCCCAAAGATATCAAATGATGTCATGAAATTCATTAAATTTAACACGAGCTCGACTCTATCTACATGTATCAATATTCAGGTCTTGCTAATGATAATTTTATGGGCTGTCATTAACGTGCATAAATAGTTGTATTTTATTAAAAAATTTAGAAATGAGCCTTTGATATAAAAAGTATATTTTTTTTTATGCGGAGCGGCTGTAGGTAGCATTTTCCAATTCTAAATACCAAAAAGAAGGAAGTCTTTTAAAGATGCAAATTCAAAACAATGAGGGGACTTATGAAACTTGTTTGAAATAATTGGGCCATGATACCGAAACTAAAAAGTGAAAACAAAATATAATAAAATAAAATATTCGTGCTAAAATAAAAATTTCATTTCAGATCAATTTGCCCATTCAGCCATCATATTCATTCATTCGGTTATTATTAACAATTTCTACTCTCTCTATATATCACTCACACTCAGAGAAACAATATATCCATCAGTTTCATATATTTCCAGCTGGATTTCCGATTCACTCTTCCAACGCTGATCATCGGATTCCGGTTCAATTCCAATATTCAAAGGTAAAACCGCTTATATTTTTATCTTAATGTACGTATTGATTCATCAGTTATATATATATATATATATATATATATTCAATTTCTGTAAGTTTGTCGGCTATATATACGATATATGTAGTCTATATATACATGTTTAAAAGTGAATTAGAAGCTGTCTCTGCCAAACTTTAAGTGAAGTTTGATAGTTAGATTCAATTTTCTGACGTTAACGACCTCGAATTGATTCGCTGTAAGTTGTTGATACCTGTTGTATGTGTATTCTATATGTATAATTATTATATCTCCAAAGTAACATGTTTAGGCTTCGATGATTTTAGAGTTTTAAGGATCGTCGTAAATAGATCGACTAAACAATGTTTTGTTATTGTTTGTATTCAACTCGTAAACTGAATCTTATGTGTATCATGCTTTCAATTCATAGCTAT
Organism: Asclepias incarnata; assembly: GCA_025447715.1. Classification (NCBI taxonomy): domain Eukaryota; kingdom Viridiplantae; phylum Streptophyta; class Magnoliopsida; order Gentianales; family Apocynaceae; genus Asclepias; species Asclepias incarnata. The sequence goes on from JAOEHQ010013991.1 coordinate 1,754, forward strand.
TGTATATATCTGGTTACTTCTTCACCGGTGGTAGTTTTGCTGACTTGGCATCTGTATTTATTCTCTTGTTATCGTATTTACAAGTTATAAGAGGTCTTATACATACAAAAGTAATGATTTGAAAGATTGGTATATACAGAGGACAGTTTGGTATGTTGAGTATACGCAATAGCAAAATTTGACAAGTTAGATAATTTTGGTGCATGTAGCCTGTAAATACTCAATTACATGAACACGCATGCTTATACTTTTCGTAGTATTTTAATGGACCTACGATACAAATCAGGCACATTTACTCTTTATTGGACCGAGTAGCCAAATCCTTGAGTGAATACAGGGTAATTTAGATTAAAAAGAGGGCTTGGAAAGGGCAATTGTAGTATATTTTCATATAAACATGAAACATAAAAATTGACGATTAACATAATTACAGAACAAGGGTAGTTGTAAAGAAATATAGGTGGCCAAGTATGTGGACACCTTTAGATGGTTTTGACCAACGTAAACACAGTGATAAAATGTAAATGCAATAAGACTTGACATTACATCTCTGAATTATAGGGTCACTTTTGAATTAGTTTGTTTTCGAACTTTGGTGTACATACTCCTGCTTCTAAACTATATTAGAGTCATACATACATCCTTGCCTCTCTTATATTTTGACACTTGAGTCCCAGAACCTAGGATTTACAATTTATGACATAAAGCTTATTCAAGACTGCTAAATGACTGAAGGAAAAAGTAAAATAAATGGAACTATTGATGATTTTCTACTATGTTTACTTGTAAGTATCTTTAATTATGGACCTATTTATTTTATTTATTTATTTTATTACGTCTTTACTTCGATGGTGGCTCACGGAAAGCATGGCAGTCTATTAGTTAATTAAAGTTATTTGAGGTTCTTTTCTTTTTCGTGTGTACATTTCTGAAAATTGCATATTGTTTTGACTTTCAGGATTGAGCACAATTGTGTTAGGGAAAAGCATACATTGTTGTATTGAAGAGCATTATTTTTGTTCTTCTGAGTTCTGACAAACACTCTTTTTTTCTTGAAGATTTGCGGACCAGTTGGTGAAAACAGAACAAGGAAATGAGAAAGCATCGGTTCAGAAATGAACTTAACTCGATCCTTGGAAGTCATATTGATCCTGACAAAGATGAGGAGCTTAAAGGGAGTAATATAGGTATTTATTCTACTGAACACCTCTGTCTTACTTGTTTTTTCACATACTGTTTACTTTTACTTGTTGGCATATAATGTTTTTTGAATTGTCAAATGATCAAATTACAAATCTAAAAAGTAGAGAATGTGTAAGAAAATCCACTCCGCTTAAGTACTTCATTAATTAAAGGTTTTGCCAACATTCTAATGCATCCTTGAAGTATCTATTCTTTCTGGAGATTTTGTTGATTCAATATATTAGCATAGCAGATACTATACCAACTTATGTCCACCGTCCCACAACTGTATATTAATTATTGGCTTTTTGTTGTAAAAAGACCTCGTCCAGTTGCCCTTGCAAAAATGCAAGATATCAGTTTGTAAGAATAAGCAGTCTCTGACTAAAAATTGCCAAGGAAGATGTTTGTTCCATACTAGTATATATTAACATTTACATGTACATAATTTGTCTGAAGTTGCTCATGTTTGTCAGAACAATGGGCATGAAAATATAAATTGACCAGTTACTTTGTTTAGCTCATAGCCATGAATCTGGTAAAATTTCTGATTGAAGGGTGTTCTGCTGATTAATGCTGGCTTTTGGCAGTCAGCATCAGCTGACATTTTCTATGCACAATGTACTAAAAGGAAATAATTTCTTTTGCAGAAATGGAGGACAACTATAAGAAGATTCTAGAGCTTCTCAAAGACGAAAACAAGGATGATAGAAACAAACTTGTTGAGTTGATTGAAGATTTCCACAAACATCATCAATCCATCTATGAGCGTTACGATCATATCACAGGAGAGCTGAGGGCAAAAGTTCATTCAAAGAAAGAAAGGGACTCTTCTTCCTCATCCAGCTCAGATTCAGATTCAGACGATTTATTAACCAAGAAAGGCAGTAAAAATGGGAAGTTGAATGTAGTCGACATCCTCAAAGAACAACTTCAAGCTGCAACAACACAAATTGATGAGTTGACTGGAAAGTTGGCCATTGCAACTGAAGAGAAGGAAACACTGAGTTCAGAATGTCTGGCCACTTCAAACAAAGTACAGGAAACCGAAAAGAAGTTTGGAGAGTTGAATCTCGAAGCTGATAGACTGCATGAAGAAAACTCTAAACTTTTGGCTAACAACGAAGACCTCAATCTGAAGTTTGAAAACTCCAAAGTGCTGGAAGGAGAACTTAAAGCCGTTATTCTTAAGTTGGAAGGAGAAAATGAGAGTTTCAAATCAGAACTTTCTAGAATGAAGGAGAAAATGGAAGCTACAGAAGAGGAACTATCAAACTTAAGCAAAACACTAGAAGCTTCTGATGCAGAGAAGAACTCTCTATTAATAAAGGGTTCAGAGTTGGCAGATGAGATCAAAGTGAATCATGAAAAAATCGAAGAACTTGCCACTGAATGTGGCCAATTAAAAGAAAAGTTGGCTGACAGAGAGAAAGAGCTTCTTAGTCATACAGAGATGCATATATCTCACAAGAGTGAAATGGAAATTAAAATAAGGGGTTTTGAAGAAGAGTTTGAAAACTTGAATTCCCAGAAAAGAGTGATCGAGATTCAAAAAGAAGAATCCCAATCTCAAATAGAGAATTTGACAGAAAAAGTCAGCAATTTGCAAAAGGAGTTGGAATCTTTGAGCATTCAGAAAAGTAAAATGGAAGAAGATATGAAGGCTTTAGTGGATAAAGTAAATGAAAAGCAAGAAGAAATAGTGTCTTTATGCAGCCAAAAACTTGAATCAGAAAGTCAATTGGAGAAAAGTATTAAAGAAGTTTCTGGTTGCTTGATCCAGATAGATTCTCTAAAAGAGGATCTGGCAGGTAAACGGGCAGATGAACAGAAATTGCTAGAAGAGAAAGAAGTGCATCTTGTTCGGGTGAGAGAATTAGAGGAAGAGGTGAAGTCGTTGCATGTTCTAAAGGCTGAATTAGAAACATCAGTCAGCACAAAAACTCAGGAAATTGCAGACAAAGTTATTCAGATAGAGAATTTCAAAGAGGAGGTTGCAAAAGTGACTCTTGATCAAGCGCAGACTGTGGAAGGGTGCGAGTCAAAGGTAAAAGATCTGGAACTAAAGCTTGAATCTGCCAATAATATGAAAATCGAATCAGAAACACAACTTGAGAAAAAAAGCCTTGAAACATCAGAACTTTTAGTTGTGATTCAAAGTCTTAGAGAACAACTCGAAAGTAAGTCAAAAGAACAAGAGAAGATGGTGGAAGAGAAGGAAGGCTATGAGTCAAAGGTCAAAGATCTAGAGTTACAGATCGTATCATTAAACAACCTGAAACATGAATCTGAAATTCAACTCGAGAAAAAGGGTGCTGAGATTGCAGAACTCTCAGTTATGATTCAAACTCTAAAAGAGGAACTTGAAAGTAAGTCAAAAGAACAAGAGAGGATAGTGGAAGAGAAAGATGGCTTTGAGTCAAAGGTCAAAGATCTGGAATTGCAGCTCGAATCATTATGCAACCTGAAAAATGAATCAGAAAATCAACTTGAGAAAAAGGGTGCTGAGATTGCACAACTACTAGTCCTGTGTCAAACTTTGAAAGAAGAACTTGAAAGCAAGTCAAAAGAACAAGAGAAGACAATGGAAGAGAAAGATGGCTATGAGTCAAAGGTCAAAGATCTGGAGTTGAAACTTGAATCACTAAACAACCTGAAAAATGAATCTGAAGTTCAACTCGAGAAAAAGAGTGATGAGATCGCAGAACTCTTATTTCTTAGTCAAACCCTGAAAGAAGAACTTGAAAGTAAGTCAAAAGAACAAGAGAAGACAGTCGAAGAGAAAGAAGGCTACGAGTCAAAGGTGAAAGATCTAGAAGTGCAGCTAGAATCGCTAAACAACTTGAAAAATGAATCTGAAATGCAACTTGAGAAAAAGGGTGTTGATATTTCAGAACTTCTAAGCCTGAACCAAAGTCTGAGAGAAGAACTTGAGAGCAAGTCAAGAGAGCTAGCTGAAGTGAAGGAAGATTATGAGTCAAAAGTCAAAGATCTAGAATTGAAGCTTGAATCCTTGAATTACCTGAAAAATGAATCAGAAGTACACCTCGAGAAAAAGGGTTCTGAGATTGCAGAACTCATGATTCTGAGCCAAAGTTTGAAAGAAGAACTTGAAAGCAAGTCAAGAGAACACACGAAGACAGTGGAAGAGAAAGAAGGCTACGCGTCAAAGGTCAAAGATTTCGACTTGCAGGTAGAATTGTTAAACAACTCGAAAATTGAATTGGAACTGCAACTTGAGAAAAAGGGCATTGAAATTTCTGAACTTGTAATCGTGAATCAAAGTCTGAAAGAAGATCTTGAAAGCAAGTCCAAAGATCAAGCAAAGACCGTGGAAGAGAAGGAAAGCTATGAATCAAAAGCCAACGATCTAGAATTAAAGCTTGAATCCTTGAACAGCCTGAAAGTTGAATTAGAGATTCAACTCGAAAAGAAGTGTACGGAAATTTCAGAACTCTTAATCCAGACTCAAAGTCTAAAAGAAGAACTTGAAAGCAAGTCAAAAGATCAAGCAAAAACATTGGAAGAGAAGGAAGGTTATGAGTCACAGGTCAAAGATCTGGAACTGAAACTCAAATCCTTGGAGACTCTGAAAAATGAATCAGAAATGCAACTTGAGAAAAAAGGTCTTGAACTTTCTGAACTTACAATCCTAATTGAAACTCTGAAGGAGCAACTCGAAAGCAAGTCACAAGATCAAACAAGGACGGTGGAAGAGAAGGAAAGCTATGCAAAAAAAGTAAATGAACTTGAAAAGGAATTGAATTCTGTGAGTGGTTTAAAGGATGAGTTGGAGAAGAAATTTGAAAGCGAGAAACATGATAATCTTCGGCTACAAAACCAACTGCAAGATAAGATTAAAGAACTGGAAACAACTTTAGCTGAAAAAGAACAAAGTGTTGAGAAATTGGAGGAAGCCATTGAAGACCTCAAAGGAGATCTTGAAATCAAAGGAGACGATGTCACCACTTTGACTGAAACTGTCCGAAACCTTGAAGTCAAAATCCGTCTTACAAACCAGAAACTTCGTGTAACAGAACAGACACTAAGTGAAAAAGAAGATGAACACACAGGCAAAGAGGAGAAGCTGCATCAAGAAAACAAATCACTTGTATTGAGAATCTCCACGTTATCAGAAACAATCGCTAGTTACAAAGAATCTGAAGAGAATGTTAAAAAGGAGATGACACAAAAAGTTAAGGAGATAACAGGTGGCATGGATTCACTTACAGTGAAGTTTGAAGAAGATCACGGACACGTATTAACACAGATTTATGAAATCATGAATGAAATTCAAGTTTCTAAGATTTCGATAAAGAACATGAGTTCGGAGAAAGATGATCTAAAGGAAAAAGTGGCAAAAATGGTGGTGCAACTGAAGGCACTTGAAATAGAGAAGGAGAAAGTGAAGAATTCCCTTGATCAGCTTGTTCAGAAAACGACTGGGAACGACGAGAAGATCAAAGAGCTGGAAAAACAGCTTCATTTGAAAGATGAAGGGTTAGTGGATCTCGGAGAGGAGAAAAGAGAAGCCATAAGACAGCTATGCATGTTGGTTGATTATCAACGTGACCGTTATGATCATCTCCAAGAACTTCTTTCAAAGAAAACCACTGTTGGAAGAAGGCAAACGGCAAGGTAAATAGTTTCTGTATAATCGAATTCATTTCCCTATTTTCTTTTTTCTTTTTTGGTTATATTGCAGCTTGAGTATATTCGCTGTCTCTGTTCTTGAAAGGTTAATGGTTTGAATTACATAGCGAGAGTTGGTGTACAATGGTTCATTTTTTCTCATGTATCATTTGGTATTGTAAGTCAGTTTAATCTGTTTTGGTATAATACCACATTGGGGGGTAGATGTGTATCGAGTATAGCAAATTACTTGTTATTTCCTAGTCTGTATTTTTTTTATTCATTTAGACGTTATTTTGGATATTGTATACAACATATGTTTCAGCTGATGCATGCATTTGCTTTTTACTAGTAGCCTCTTAAAATATGCTTTTGAATGTGTACCTTTGCCACTGCTTTTATGTAATATGGATTTTGCAGTGTTGTCTTAAGAAAAACAAGTGTGTGTTACAAGACGTTACCAACAAATGATAAATCTATACTATATTAAAAAATGGTGACTTTATTGTTGAAAATTAAGTTTTAACAAGAGTATTTAGCAAATTTTGTTTAACTTACGTATTGCAAATTTTTACTATATTATAATGGGTGAATCTATTTATCTATATCTATACTATATTATAATGAATGACTTTGTTGTTGAAAATTAAGTTTCAACAAGAGTATCTAGCAAGCTTTGTTTAACTTATATTACAAGCTTTTACTATCTATACTATATTATAATGCATGACCCATTTTTGTTTGAAAATTTACACTATATTATAATGAGTGACTCTATTGTTAAAAATTAAGAATTAAGTTTCAACAATAGTATCCAGCAAGCTTTGTTTAACTTATTTTGCAAACTTTTACTATCTATATTATATTTATATTATATTGCATGACTTATTTTTGGTTGAAAATTAAGTTTCAACATATTACATTACATTACAATTTTCAATGCATGTAGTACAATCTAGCAAAGCCATAATTTTTGTAACATCCTTTTAATTACACCATTAAATTTATGTAACTAATAATTCAACAAAGAATAAAATCAATTAATATTAGTGAAAACCAAATACAAATAACATGGGCATAATGATTTATAATCTATAACCTTTATAAAGCACTGTAATAAAATTGTTTCGGTTAAAATAAAAATTTAAACTCCGCTGCATAGCGCGGTCGAATGTTAGTTTATAGCAAATGATTGCGTGAATTTTTTGCTTTTGCCTTTTCAAATCTATATGTAAGTTGTTTTAAAGAAACGTATGAGGGTAGTTCTGTAAAATGAAAAGAATCACATTTGGTAAGAATGTTGTAATGTTGCTAAATCCCTTAAAATTTTATTTTTTATTATTATTATTTTCTCTTTAATATATTTATTTGTTCCAAAGAAACTGTCATTTTCCATTTAATATTGACATGATTTCCTATTTTGCCCGCAAACAATAAATTTACTGAAAGTTTTATTTAATGCAACTTTAAATACAAGGGTACCATCAATTTTGGATCTGTTTGGGATGGGTTTTTTTTTACTAAAATCAAACAAATCATTTGAATTTTCAAAATTTTAAAACATTCGTGTTTGGTTTATAGGTTTGGTTTTTGTTTTTTTTTGTTTTACAATTGGTTGTTTTGTTTCAATTCGACGAGACTCGGTTTTCTTAAAAAACCGTATCATGACAAAAATGGTTGCATATAAATGCTTTTGCAAAGTATGAAGAGTCTAGCTAAAACAATCATTCAATTTAAAAAAAAAAAAAACTAATTTGAAATGAAAGATATTCAACTATTCATGGCTTCATACAAATATTAATATTAAAATACTCATATTCTACTCTCATAATCCATAACAAAATTTAGATGCTCAAATTAAAAATCTGACCTCTTTATGGATATACTCGTATATTAAATATTAAAGTTTAGATTTATTGATAATATATAATATGATTTAGTTGGTTTTTTTTGGATTGGGTTTTTATATGCTCCTAAAAATCAAACTACTATTATGATTTTCAAGTACAAGAATCATAAAATCGGTTTCTTATTATGGGACGGGTTTTTGGTTTGGGTTTTTATGGTTTTCGATTTGATTTTGCTCATCCCTATATAAATTTAGGGAAGATTATTTTTACGTATTGTACAGATTGAGTTGGTTTGGTTTCATTCAAAACGCTTATAGCATGTGTTATGCACTTATGGCAGATGATACCAAAGTCCTGATATCAACCATTACCACCCCGGAATCGCTTGGCGTCATCGGGTCCAATGTCGTTCCAACCACGGTGGAAGCCAATGAGGTGGTTTTTTTTTTTTTTAATGTGTTTAAATTGGTTATTGGGAATATAGTAGTATTATTGGGGAAATTGTAATTTATTATGGGGTCCAGTTTTTAATTTCATCATTACAGGTGGTGTTGTGTGGAATTGTATAGTTGTTGATATGACAGTGTTAGTGAACTACTGAACCACTATATATGTTTTTAATATGCAATTATATTGATTTATTTTTGAAACTATTTGTGAGTTAATTGCAAATCTTAGAGATTTTATAATCTTAATGTTGCCTTTTTACACATTAATTCCTTAGGCTTGTTGTCTATTGACAAAATTTAGGATGAACCTTTTGTATCGTGTTGTCTAAGGGTGTCAATATTACTCATATCTTAACAATCCGACCCAAATTCAATGGTTTAGGTCATATGAGTTATCTTATTTGGGTTTTAGAATTTGGTTGGGTTATCTGGGTTAACCCGAACACAAATATTTTTATTTAGTTTGGGATATATGTTGAATATATAAATATTTAGATATCCCTAATCCTAATAATTATAATATTATTTTATTTAGTTTTTATTCCTCTTATATTTTTTCCTTAATAGTTATTTGGAGGATTAATTGTTTGGGTTTGTATTTTGAAACATTGAATTTTGAGCCAAGTGTATACTCTGAAGTTATAAACCTTAAACTTTGCTAAAAATTCCCATGTTCAAGTTATGTTTTTTGCTTTTGTTTAACGGTTGAGACTAAACGTTGTGAGGCGTTTTCCACCCTGGGACGCCGCTGAAACGCCACAAGGACGCCGGCTACAGCCCCCCACCCAGCCACCCAGGCGTTCCTTTCCTTTTTTTTTTTTTTTGCCTTCCACGGTTCATCCACGACGAACATTTTTTTCCATTGTTTTTGATGAGATCCGAATATCAAGAAGGCAACAACTATATTGACTAGAAATTCAAACAAATAAATTTAATAATAATACTAATTTTAATATAAATACTTCTATATATCCTCTTCCATCTCCAACCATTTTTCCCATTCTACTTCAACATTTTATAAAAAAAACATACTATTCTTTTCTCTAATAATAATAATTCTTGCTTATATGGATCTCAACGCGCCTTTGTCGTCATCCTGAAGCGATGATACTTCAAGCGATAGTTCAAACGGTTCGTCTGAGCTAGACAAGGCAATCACGAGTACCATCACGTTGGCCGTTAATGCTATGTTAGATTGTGTGGATGATGAGGAGGATGAGGTTAGCGAACCATCGTTTAAAAGAAGGGTGACTATCGTACAAAGGCGTCAGGAAGTCGAGACGCGACTCATGTTTCACTACTTTTTCAACGAACCGTTATACAATGCAAGGATTTTTAGGAAGCTTTATCGTATGACTAAGCGGTTATTTCTAAGAAAATGCGATGATTTGGAAGCCGAGCATCCATTTTTTTCATCAAAGATATGACGGTGCTGGGAAGCTTGGTTTCTCGACTTAACTAAAGTGTACATCGGCGCTTCGTCGATTAGCATGCGGCTCAAATGTTGACTCATTTGACGAGAACTTGGGAATATCGGAGAGGACTTCACGAGACACATTAGCAAACTTTTATCTATACTTCTATATCTATACTTCTATACTATTATATAAAAATTCTTCACCCCACTACCAAACAAAAAAGTTAAAAAATTTCTACATACGAAATTACCATTCTACCCTTAATAAATTAATTTACACCACCAATCTCTTATCTTCTAAAATATCTCAACTACCCCTCTACATCAATTAGATTTACATCAATTACTTACACCCACCACCACTAACAGTCCGCCACCACCACCAACGGTCGCCGCCATCACCGACAGTCGCTGCCATCACCGACAGTCGCTGCCACCACCACACCGTCGTCGCCGCATTATGCTGGTACAATGCTATAGAGGTACATTTTTTTTAGTTACATTATATAGTTTTTTTGTTAAGTTATATATTTTTTAGTTAGATTATCTTTTTAGTTAGTTACATTATTTTTTAGTTATATTATATATTTTTTAGATTATATATTTTTACTTTGTTACATTATTTTTCTGTTAAGTTATATATGTTTTTAGTTAGTTACATTGTTTTTTTGTTACGTAATATGCATTTTTTAGTTAAGTTATATAATTTTTTAGTTACATGTATTTTTTAGTTACACTATATTTTTTCTATATTAATAGGTATAATTGAGGTGTATGGTCTTACATACCTACGTAGGCCAACATGGAGTGATCTCCAATACATGTATGAGGTGCATGAACATCATCATGGTTTCCCAGACATGATCGGTAGCATCGATTGCATGAATTGGTCATGGGAGATGTGTCCAATGGCGTGGCGAGGTACCCACACACGAGGTGATATAGGGAAACCGTCGTTGATGCTTCAGGCGGTTGCATCGTATATATGATTTGTGGATTTGGAATGCATATTTTGGGCAACAAGGATCCAACAACGACATTAACGTGTTTGAAGCATCGCCCATTCTTGAGGAACCTATATCCGGTTTGGCTCTTACAGGTTTGGTTATTTACTTATGTGTTAATTTACCTTATGTTTTATATATTTACTTATGTGTTATTTAATTTTGTGTTATTTATTTAAGTTTGTGTTATTTATTTACTAATGTGTTTTTTATTTATTTAACTTATAGCCTCATTTTATGCTAATGACAACTTTTATGAGACCGGATACTATTTGACCGACGACATCTATCCAGAGTATGCAACGTTTGTGAAGATTTTTACCGACCCATATTCTTATTACAGTTTTTAAAATCTCATTGCGATTTTTTGTTTTTATTGTGATTTTGTTTGGTATTTTGTGAAAATTAGAAAAAACTTGACTAAATTGACATATGTTTATAAAAAATTGGGCATTCATGTTATACTAAAATGAACTTTGGTACATATTTGTAAAAAAAGCAAACGTTGACTGATCGATGGAGAAGTCGAAGGATTGTGAGTGAGGTTGGTAAAGTAAAGGAAAAGTTTTTTCAATTTAACCCCCCTTATTTGAACATAACTAAAGAAAAACCTTTTTCTGTCCCTACCTGATCCAAGCCGGTAACCCATCCCCGCACTTGAATTTCTTTCCCCCCGTCTACAACACCTTCGGTCTCTAAGGAATACAATACAATACGACGCCGTTTCTTCAAAATCAATATTGCGTTATAGTAATCATTTGATTGATTATAGTATCTGAAGACTGAAGTCAAGCTGATTCTACATGACGATGATTCAGCTACAAAAACCTCTATTACCACCAGGTGCAGGTAGGTACTTCTAAATTTCATTTTTAAAATTTATTTAATTGCCCAGCCAGAGTTTACGGATATTATTTGTTTAGTTGATTTGATTTGACGCCATGCCCACACGTTTTGCCTTCTTTTTTATCTATCCGAGTGATGGGAGCCAACACTTTTGTGATCCACAATTTACAAGAAATCATCTAAATTTGTGAAGAGTTTTAACTAGACAAACTTGAGTTATAAATAACAAATGGTCTTTTTTTTAGATTACCCAACTACTGTAAAAACGAGACTTTGCATGTTTAGGTAGTATTTATTTATGGGGAAAACATATATGCTGCTACTTCCCCTCACAATCATTTCATCACATGTTGAATTTATAAAAAAATTTTAAAAATCTGTGAGGGGAAACATATATGAAGCTGCTTCTAGCAGCATATATGTTAAGCCCTTTATTTATTTGAAATTACTTACTTTAAAATGGTAAAAGCCAATAATAATGATAATAATAGTAATATAATACTTTATTTATTTAGGGTGTGTGACAGATAACGAAATATATGGTGTATGACAGATAACGAAATATAATATAATACTAGCATGGTACCCGCGCAATGCGGCGGCGGTGGCCACGGTGGTCTAGTGGTGGCGGTGACTGGTGGTGGTGGCAGCGAGTCAGCGACTATTGGTGGTGGCGGCGGCGGCGAGTAGTGTAGGTTGATGTAAAATGTAATTGATATAAAAGGTGGTATTGGATATATTTTAGAAGATAAATGACTGATAGTGTAATTTAATTATTAAGGGTATTTTGGACAATTTACATGTCTAAAAATGTGTAACATTTAACAGGGGATATAATTTTTAATAGGGAGTATAGATAATATTCATGGGTGACGTCATAATCAAATCTAATAATAAAAGTCAATATTCTTAAATACTTAGTTTTTTATTTAAATAATCAAAATTTCAAATTATTTATATATTTATTTTGTATAAATGAAGAAAAACTTAAAGTAATGATCCAACCGTTGATTAAGCAGCCCATCTTGTTACTGATGTAACGTTCCGAAAAGGAAAGAAACTTTCCCTTGTTGTTGTCACTTGTATTGTATGCAATTAATAAAATATATGTATGATAATTAGCATTTTTTGATATTCTATCTCTATAAATAAACTTTTCATATTTACAATAAAATATTTCATTGAGTAAAATAACTAATATTTTTACAGCGATTTTGTTTTTCACTTTTGGTATTACTCCGTAATTTATATTTTTTCCATGTTACTATAAATAGTTGGTCATATATATGATTGAAGTACCATGATTGAAGTACCATATATATAAAGTAATAAAGTTTGAACCTTTGGGTATCCCCTGCACTTTATTATTCTTTCCTACTTTGGCCGGAGGTCTTTAGGAAGCAGCCTCTCTATCTTTGGGTAGGGGTAAGGTCTGCCTACATCTTACCTCCCTCAAACACCGCTTACGCGGTATTGAGTACCGGTTGTTGTTGTTGTTGTTGTTGGTTACCTTTAATTGAGCAGTTAGAGGCAGTGGACAAGTGGCATTGCTAAATAGAATCTACGGATTAGTTATTTGGGTTGGAGCGGTTATGAACCATTATTAACCTCTCTTGCTAATAACCGCTTCATACTCTGTATTTCCTTCCCCTCATGCCTCTCTCTTTCTTGCTCTCTCTGTCTCCTGTTTTCTACACAACGATCTTCTCCTAATTACGGATTTGGTTGTGAAATTATCAAAGGCATAAAAAATGAATTAGATTTTGCTAAGGATGATGATTTCAAGGTACCTTTCTTTTACTATTATTATTTTTGATGATTATTCTAATTGATATTTTGGATGAATTTGTTGATTGTTGCTTTTGCCTGAAAATGGAACGAATATGTTTTGCAAGTGACCAGCCATAATCAAGCGTTGCAATTCTCGTGTTTCTACCAAAAACGTTGCAGGTACCTTCTATCTTCTTTTTGTGTGTGTGTGTGTGTGTGTGTGTGTGTGTGTGTGATTATTTATGGTTATATATGTTTTAATTGAGGTATTAGGTCAATTTATGTGGTTTTGAAAACTTATTAGAATTGATGATATGCTTATGTAACAATTTTCAAGAATAAAAAGGCTAAGCAAGTGTAGTAATTTTAATCATCATTCTTTGAATTTAGTTCACCAGAAATAATCTTCCATGTTAGTTCATTATACGTACAACTTATAAACAATTTTATTATGTTATATAAATTTGAAATTTGGGAGTTGGGGATTAACTCACAACTCCTGGTAGGCACCTATATGTGTCAAGGTTGTTTGAAATGATTCTTTGAATGATTTTTTCTTCTTTGATTGAATGTTTCTTAGCATATATTCAAATAATCTGTTTCTTTATTGTAGTTCATTTCTGTATTTTCTATACTTTCTATAATCAGGTCTGCATCTCCAGTAGTTCTAGCCGAAGCAAGGGCCAAGGAAGGATAACAAGAAAGTAGGTAAATAATGTTGCACACAGGTTTTGCTGATGTTGTGTTGCTGCTACATTTTCTGTTACATCGCATATTGATAATGAAGTTGGAGAAAGGAGAAAAAAAAAGACATTG
>JAOEHQ010014002.1:0-15717 GCA_025447715.1 Asclepias incarnata
AGTTAAAAGATAGAAAGTTCAGGGGGTTAAAATGAAAAATAATAAAAATTATTATGTGCTATAAGAACTTGTACATTTCACGCATATAGCACTTGTACATTCATATAACTTTTTAGTATATACTAGTATTTCTACCCGCACCTTGCCGCGAAACACGATTCTTACACAACAAAGTTATGAAGTTCTTTGATGACCTAACCTTAAAACATTATTGACATGAAAAGTTGGCAACTTGAGGCACCAAGAGAAGTTACTGTTGTTTGCATTCAGGAGGTTGCTCGTCCTAATCACTATCAACATTCATGATACCACTTATTGTAAAGTTAAAAAACATTTAATATGCATAACGTTATCATTGACAGGCTGATAAATTAATAAAGTATAACTGACTGAATCTTGTTGAAAATTATCCAAAATGTACCTTGACACATTTCTTGTAGTTTAATATCATAGTTTTTAGAATTATATTTACGAATTGAATAGCCGTAAAAATTCAATAAGTTAGAAAATCTTTACGGGCTAACCCAGCCCACTTGTACTTAACAAAGAGAAAATAACATGAGGAGCCAAATACACATAAACATATTTCATTTTAACCAAGTTTTTTTTCAAGTTTCACAAAATAGTTATAAAAATTGCAACCAAAAAGCTAAAATCGCAACCAAAAAGCCAAAATCGCAATAAGATTCGAAAATCGCAATTAGATTTGGTAAAATCACAATTTTGACTTTTTCGTTGCGATTTTGACTTTTTGGTTGCGATTTTGACTTTTTGGTTGCGATTTTGCTTTTTGTTACACATTGCAGTAGCCCCCATTGTCCCAGCTGCATTCCCATGGTATGCATTCATTAACGATATAATGTCTAGTGGACTACCGCCATGTGGTTTTTTGCCTCTGTTGATATACAACCCGATATAACATAACAGGAGTTCACTTTTACCATGGAATCAAAATACTTTTCTTTTGTTGAATTTGCAGAGCCTTCAATTGCATCTCCTTATAACATATTTGAGTCATTGTTAAAATTGTGTAAGTTGTAATTGTTACACACCGTATTATATACTTAATGGACATCTACAAACAAATAGCACAGGTCTTCCTTTTTGAAGTGTGGTATCCAGTTTTTATCACCCGTACGCGAATTTCTTCGGCAGGTTCGTAAGGTTTTATTTCCTTAATGCGTGTGATAAACATTGATCTGCAAAAATAGAAAGACAGTTTACTTTTGATTACAATTATTTGTACATACAATATAGTTATTTAATTTTGCTAGCATAATTTGCAACTAAATTATAGTGCATTGTTATTGAGAGACATAGATAACGATGTGAACCGGTTTTATATACTTAATGTATGTGATATGTACTGTTAAAGTCCCAAGAAAAACCTGTAAATAGTGTGCATTTCATCAAGCACATTGTGTGCAAAAGTTAAATATACATGTTGCTTAAAATGCATTCCTATATAACGCATAACCAATCTATTATTCATCTATTTTATGAAAACTTAGCAGTTGAATCTCTAAATGGTTCCCTGAAGTAAATTCCATGGGTCCATACATTTTTGTTTG
The DNA here is from genome assembly GCA_025447715.1 of Asclepias incarnata. Classification (NCBI taxonomy): domain Eukaryota; kingdom Viridiplantae; phylum Streptophyta; class Magnoliopsida; order Gentianales; family Apocynaceae; genus Asclepias; species Asclepias incarnata. Next base: position 1,572 of record JAOEHQ010014002.1, read on the forward strand.
CAAATTGGCATTGATCATAAAATTTCTTTAGCAAAATAAGAAAATGATAAAAAAGAGACTGGATTACTCATGAGTTAGGACAACCAATTAACAAACCTTGACCTGAAAACTATCCAACATATATAGCTTAAATCACCATTATTAATATTAGTAACTCGCCATTTATTTTTAGAGTCAATGACATGGTATCCAAGTGTAACAACGCAATGCCTTCTATAACTAATCGACCAGGTGATATCTTTCTAGACAAAACCCTTCCAACGTTTTTATGAACAGTAATTGTCTCACTACCTAATTAACTAATCGACCAGGGGATATCGTTCAAGACACAACCCTTTCGTATGCCAAAAGCTAAGCATAACTTGCTACAATTCCAAACAACTGAGCAAAATAGACACACATAACTACACCTCCAAAATCATCTATTTATCCAAGAGCACCACAACTAACAGATTAAAAAAAATCTAAAAAATTACATCCTTATCTTTAACAAATCACACACAGTACATACACACTAAATGCTCATAAATTTATCAACAAAATAACCCCATTTAAGTCCATAAACATCAAATTCAAGACTATTTACAAAATCTATCATTTCAAATTCATTTGCAAGCCTAAAACTATTTTAAACTTCTTTTAGGAATTTTAACAAACACATGAAAGGCGATAGAAAATGTGGGCTTAGAACCTTGTTCTTGAAAGAGATGACCGCCTTTTAAAAACAGAAATCAAGTTTCGAAAACCCATTTTTATTCCAACTAATAATCAATAATCACTTTCAAAGCAAAAATCCAAACGCCCATCACGAAGAGTGGAGAGAAGTGAAAAATATTGAAAAGTGAAAACCGATTACCAGCATATACTTTATCCAAATATGACTTAGAAAGCCATAGAGAGTGTTGAAAAGAATGATTCATTTACCTTGATTTAGGCTTGAAATTTTTTTAGGCTTGAAACCGTACGCATAGAGCTAGCTACTGCCTTTTTTTTGGAAATGGAAAGGGTGGAAGTGAAGAAATGAAAACGAAAGGTCGGTGTGTGGTTAATCTATCTATCTAGATATTTCTAAACTTTTCCTAGCTATAAAAGATTGTACCATTTGCTTTAAAAGTAATAAAAGGAATGAGGATGTACATTATGCTTAAAAAGTTGTAAAAATTAGGTTTGTTTTTAGTATATAGTTAATTAATGTCTAAAAATGTATTTGATCTTTAATATAAAATCTATTGTATATATATCTAATATAGAACATTTTTACAGCATTTAAATAATTTTCAAATATTGTTATATATGTAAATTTTTTTTGAAAGGTGTGAATTAGTCGCAAATATCGGGAGGTCTAGCATACGTTGTCTTAACCGGATCCGCGCTAGAGAGCTCCATCGCAGAATAAATCCCCAATTTAAATCCCTTCGATGAGAAACCCCTATCACCCAGAGATCTGGAGGGGAAAACTCACCCAGGCCCACCATAAGTGGAAATTAAATACCTGTGGCCACCCCCAAATATGCCTAGGGTAGGACTCGAACTTGAGACCTCTTGTGAGGAAACAAGTCTCCTTGCCACTAGACCATTTGGTGATGGTTATGTATACAAATAAGTAAATTAAAGTTTATTAATATAAACTAGATTATTGTCCCGCGTGATACGCATGTGAACTTATATAATTATTTACATGTTAAATTTTCATAATAAAATATATTTATATTTTAATACACTACATATTGAAAAACAATTAACATTACTATTATGATGGTTTTTTGTGTGGTGAGTATCGAAAACCCCGTAAGCATACGGTAAAATTCTTGTAAAAAAAGTCTAAAATTTTATAAAATCAAATTACATAGTTTATTTGTACTAAAAATGAAAAAATGTATTATGTGATCAAGTTGATAAGATCAAACCATTAAAATAACACTTTTAATAAATAAAGACGAACACTTTGCTTTTGACATTAAGTATATAAACATCTATTATGAATGTCATAAAATAATTATCTTTGAAGTGTATCGTTTATTTATAATATAAGCAGTTACGAACAAAGTAATTATTATCTAAAGGATATTTTGTCTAGAAAAAACAAAAAACATTCTTTGTTGCATAGGTTAAAAGCTTATATTATAAATTGAGTTAAAATAACTTGAAAATATATAGTAATAATGCATAATCTAAAATTTATTCACCCTAAAAGATCGTTTATAAGCAAATATATAAAATGTTTAATATTAGATATCAATTGAAAGTATATCATTGAAAATACAATTTAATTAGTTTAAAAATTGTTGAATATAAATAAAGATTAATATAAAATAAAACCTATAATAGGATTAAAAATTTAATATGAGAAATCAATTTTTAAAAAAGTAAAGAAAAAGTATATGACAAAATATATTATAGTATCTATTTAATTAATTAAAAAGCAATAAATAAAAAATATATACAAAAAAAAAGAAAATACTTAAAAATTCAAGTTTTAAAACATCCAAAAATGTTTTATAATATAGTATAGATACAATCAACATATTAATATTAATAACTAATAAACTTAAGTATTAAATCATATTAATTAAATTATTTACTGGTATCCCAACTTTAACTTTACTTTAACATATAAGTTAGTAAAAAAATAAAATGAAAAAACTAAACACTTTAGTGTGTTGATAATTTATTTGCATAATTAAACTAAAAATCAATCATAAATGGTATTAGTTTATAATATTTATGACAATGACAATTTTGTATTGTATTAATTAGGTGTTAAAGAAAGAAAAATTGATTATATATTATAGATTTTTTTTTCTATTATCTGTACGGGATCGTATCATATTATATGAGTAACGATATATCCTCCTAAATTTACCTCCTAATAATCCTCCTAAAATAATGATATATCCTCCTAAAATAACCTCCGAACAACAAGATCATTACATATGACAAATTCAAAAGATGAGATTATGAAAAAGAATAAGTGGATTACATGTGTCATAAGGTTGTGACTTTAAAAGAATTTTAAGAAGGATATGTTAGAAGGATTTATCATTTTCCTATTATGTATGACTTACAAGCAAAATTAGATAGAACTTAAATTAGAAAAACAAGAAAGGTCGTGTTGTGTGATTCTTGATGCATCTATCAATGGCTCTTGTATTGGAACCACTTATCCCGATAGACGGGGGTCGAAACTCAAGTGATGTTCCGATAAGATACCGTTGTGTGGACCTAGAACAAGTGGTGCACAACATACATCTTATGTCTCTATGAGCCAGAAAATTATCACCGTGGATGTATTTATCGCATTTCTCACACAAAAACTTATCGTCAACTTGACAAGTGAGGCGTACGTGTGAGTTTCAAAGCTCCAAAGAAATTATATTTGTGGTATTCGTGATGATGCATTCTATTATGCATATTTTGCATATGTAACAAGTTAGTAGAATATATATACTAAAATGGTTTTGCTAATGAAAATTAACCATATGAGTTGTCACTAGTGTGAATAAATTTTTTTACATTTTATCATAAAATACAAGGGATTAGGCCTGTCAATGGATGGATATGGATTGGATCATGATCCGATCCATTAATGATCCAACTTAAATGGATCATGATCCGATCCTTGATCCAACATAATGGATCATGATCCGATCCATATCCAATCAATTTTAAATGGATGGATCACTATCCGGATCGATCCATTTAATTTTTTTAATAAATCTATTATTATTAAATCTATATATTTCCATATATCAAATTCCTGAATCCATACTAAATATTATTATATCACTTGTACATCCTGCACCACAACTTGTACACCACTCTAAACTTAAAATTACCATCAGTTAGTTTCTTTGCTCATGGATGATCAATCCAACAACCACTCCACCCGTTAATTCCATGTGATATCGCCGGAGTTCCTTTTGCTCATGGAGGATCCATCAGTTAGTTCTTCGTTGTTTGCTCAAATTGTTGTTATACTTTGACTGTTAGAATTCAATTATATTATTATTATATTATATATGTAGAAGAAGATTACTACTTTAATTTTAGAAATAATAGATCATGAAATCAAGTGATATATATATCTATTATATCACTGTATGTATATATGAGGTGGTGGTTGATATATGATACGATATATAGAATAATTGTGATTATGAATATGATAAATATCTATTACATATCACTGTATGTGTATATATGATATATGATACGCAGATACGATACGAGAAGAAATCAAATCATCTAAAATAACTTTTGTAATATATATGTAAATGATCCGGATCGATCCGGATGGATCATGGATCGATCCATATAATTATTTGGATAAATAGATCGATCTATTGGATGCCTTAATGGATTAATGGATATTTTTTTTGATCCAATAAGTTATTTAATTGGATTGGATTGGATTGGATTTGGATCAAGATCCAATCCATTGACAGCCCTACAATGGAGGCAGAAAAGCATCTCCATTTGACAAAAATAGCACCTTATGTGTTAGAAAATTAGGCAGCAATCAGGTTAATTGTTTCCAAATCAGAAGACAGTTTACTAAAATATTTTTTGAAACGAGTTTTATTTTAAAGCCGACAACCCCACATCATTCACACACTAATAAAAGTTAAAACCTAGCTAAAATAGAAACTGTGACAAGCATTTTGTCCCAAATCCATAAGTCAGCATTCAAGCTTAAAACATAAAGCAAAATTATAAAAAAGGTTTCCATTCAAGACCTAATCATAATTTGATTTATAACTTATCATCATCATGTAAAGCATGAAAGCCACTCCAAACAAATGTGAGTTTTCTTCTACCGATTTCTGTTGTAGTTTGTATTAAGAATAGTATATGTTCCCTCCGTCACGTTTTAAGTGTCCACGCTTCTATTTTCATTTGTAGCAAATTAATGTCCACTTCCAAAAGTAGATTGGTAAAATTCCAAGTTTAGCCTTAAATCATTATAATTTTATAAAACTTTGTGCTTTTCAAATGTGAACAGTTAAATGGGGATGGAAAGGGTCAAAACCTAAAGAAGTAAAGATCTTAAAAGTAACCATCAACTTGAAGAATAAAACGAAAAAAAAGGAGAAGCAAGGAGAGGTGCTCCAAAAATAATTTCAAGATCCAGTAACAACAAAACCTGTAAGTGTATGCATGGCTGAAGAAGCTAAAAGAACCTATTATTAAAGGCCTAACTTTTTATGAATACAAAATTGCGTCTATAAAAAAGAAAAACAAAAAAATAGATTTACACTTGGATGCAAAAGCCAGCACACCAATAAAGAGCAATTCTATTAGTTAAGACGACCCAAGCACGATGTCTGAAGATAGGCTAATTGATAGATATGTATATTTATCTACTATGATTGAGCTTAAATCGAATGTGAAACGTACCTGCATATGTGGGCCAAGAGATGCTTCAACAACCTCTGGCAAAACGGTATAGTTTCCATCTATGTAATGGAGACGAACCTGAATGTTGCTGCTTCCTACCTGAGAAACAGGTAATGGGTGTGCCAAACCTGATGTCCGTTTACAAAGATCCATTAGAATGAGGAAGAGGACCTTTACCTGCATCATAGTAACCTATGAGATCTGAAATGACAGAAACCTCATCTTAAAACAGCTCAGTAAGTTAATTTCAAGCGTGACAGGATATCAACTGATTTTGTAACACATCAATCCCTCTTTTCACAGCTAAATGATAACTTTCTTTAATATTTTACCAAACTAAATGACACCTTTCTCTAATATTGTACCAAACTAAATAATAATTTAAACAATATCTAGAAGCCTATTTCAGGATTGTAGTATGAAAGTCAAATAGAAACTCAACTAAGATTTTACATTTTAACTAGGCATACGAGTGTCAAATACAAAACGTGTTCTCACTAAGTTTGGCCTGAGTTCTTATAATGAAAATTAGTATAAGAATCTCCAAACTATCATTATTTCAGCATGAGATGGGGCTATAGATTTATTATAGGACAGAAATCAAGTAATGATCTTGCCTCATCAAATGTGTATCCTTGACCAGCATTTCCAGAACCATATCTTGACCTATTTCCTGGACCTTCCTCGGGGCCTTTTGCTCCAGAGCCAACCTGGCCAGCCCGTGAAACAGCTAACTCTTCTGATCTACCCAAAGCTGGCGTCACTTTCGTAGGGACAGAGCTAATCTCTTCAACCTTACTAAGAGCCCCAGACTGAGGTTTATGCACAGCTGAATCTGAGTTCCTTTGTGCAGCACCTATAAATCTCGGCAGTTGAATTCGCCGGAAGAAGAAGCAAAATAGCAAAAGTTGGCACAATCTGTGAAGGAAATGGCAGTCCCCAATAAGCCTAACAGCTGGGGTTCCGGGGAAAGTTCCAGTGTTTATACTTATAGGCATAAACGAAGATGGGCCACTAATCGGATTAGGAGCTGCATTCGGAACTGCATCAGAGGTGCTACTGATCTTAGCAATAGCTCCTTGTACCCATGCTTGAATTGGAGTGCTTGCAGCAGAGCTTGCAGTACCATTTTGAGCACCTGCAAAATAAAATCATGGGATTGCCACCTCTGTTTCATATATACATTTATAATAAAACCATCACAGCACATGTGTTGCAAAAACTTACCTTGTGTAGCTCCAGGGGTGCCAGTACTTTGGGTGGGACTCATCACCATGTTACGGTTGCCACCTGCACCAGCAGTTACAGCATGACTTGCCAGTGTACGACAGAAACTGGCATAACGACGCAAGCGTGTAATGAAATGTGAGGCTAGATCGAGAACAGCATCAACATATGCCTACACATCAAGTATTAATTAGGAAAGAAGAAACTAATATAATCATGAAAGAGTTCAGGAAAGTGCAAACCTGGATGTTTAATACAAGTGCTGGGTCAACAGCCATTGATTCATGGTCAAGGCTGTTTAATGTCTCACCAGATGCCAACCACGGTTCAACTACTAGAGCTGAAGGATTAACTAGGGCCGATTCTATTCCTTTTCCTAGCATATCCAATAGCAATCTTGCCTGCATATCAAGAACCATTGCTCTCACTTCCTGAGCATTTGTACCTTCTAATAATCTGCATTTAATCCTGTCCAATCCCTGCATAAATCAACACCATTATTGCAACTTTTCACACGACATACATGCAAATTTATGCTGTTAAACAATCTAACAGTTCATTAAATCACAGTATGAGGGTGTGGCAAAAGTTGTAAGGATTTGAAACATACAGGGCCATATTGTTGTCTGTGCTGAGCAGAAGGAAGAGAGTGAAAATCCGCATCCAGAACCGCGATCACATTATTCAACGAAACTGGGTAAAAACATAATAACCATGAAATCAACACATGCTTTCTTGAAAACCTACTGATGGAATTTCTTTCAAAAAATGGTGTCATAAGTTAGATATAACAATTTAAAACAGAGAAATCAAGGGCATTAGAAACATTATTGTATAACAAAATCCAACTGAAGCAGCTGTCAAAAGGTGACCAAAACTCAAAATGGTACATATTAACTTGATGACACACAGTTAGATGTTATACTCAAATAGCAACTCTTAATCATACCAATTTAGCAGAAAAAAATTTCTTAAAATAAAGTAAAAGCATATACAAGACAAGATACCCTGCTTGTAAGTTTTACTTGCGGCATAAAATTGGTGTAATTTCTTCTTTATTTTAACATTTCTTTTCTAATATGTTAGCATTTAGAGAGGGCATGTGACAGTTGATCTTGTCAGACTAAAGCTTTTATAGTCAATCAGCACATTATACGGAGTAACATTTTTAAAGGGATTTTCATGTACTATCAGTATCTATATCTATATCTTTACCAATGCCATCTTCAGCAGCACTCTGTGTACAGCCAACTGCATCCCACCAATCAACTCCAACCATAAGACTCCACCAAAACCTGGTAGCACATAACACAACTTCAGAAACAGCACAATGATTAACAGAAGACTGATATACTGTAGTATAGCCTTCAGCTCGTTTGAAGGTATTGGCTTCCACCCTATATGAACTATTTAATAATCAAACTATGCATGTATATTGTGAGATAAATTTAACAAAACTACATATAGTATTTACTATGCATTGTGCCCCATCCTGCATCGGAATATATTAGAGATTAGAGATGTTATCATCATTTCTTTCAAATCACATGTGATGAGTTGGTCTAAGCTAGATACTACTAATATCAGTAATGTAAAAAACCTTTCTGCAATTGCACGTTCCCATGTTGAAGAGTTCGCTTTTACTTGGCTGCTTGGAACAGCAGGGGGGAGAACACGAATTATCTTCAACATAGTGCAATCCCTAACTGTGTCATGCCAAACAGTAGCAGAACAGCAACTGGTAGAAGAAAATGCAGGAGAAGCAATTGCAGAAACAACATTTATCTGATAGTTATCAACAGGTGTGAAGCTTGAACCAGAAAATATGTGAACCCCGCCTCGTAAAAATGCAACAGCAACCTCACCACCATGGGCAGAATAGACTATTTGAGCAAGAGTTCTAACATCACTTGGCAAATCAAACGGATCAAAAACAACCCTTTTTGCCTTCTCATTGTCAGATTCGGATGTATTTACACCCTGAGATGTTCCTGACGCACCTGCTTGGTTATTTTTGATATAATCGGTAGCTGGAATGCTTTTATTCACTTTTGTAACCCACACCGTCTGCATTGGAGGCTGCCCACCAAAACTGGATGTGGGGTTACCAAATATTGGATGCAGGACAACCGGCTCTAGAGAGGATTCCCAACGTTGAACTCTCCATCCAGTAATTGAAGGACCCTCGTCTGGATCATAGGGAGACATGTATTGCCCTACAAACACATTGGATTCAATCTATATGTTGATTTGCTAGAATAAGAAACATATACCTTAAAAGGAAAACAAATAGTTCCATTACACAGATGTAAATTAGATGTGGGAAAATAGATGGGTTGGGTAACAGGTCAAAGGGGTTCACGTAGAAATGGGCAAACACTCTTTTGTCCACTATTAAAAAATAAGTACAGCTAATTAACGAAAAACTATAACAAAAATTATATTGTTACAATGACAATATTATATATTCAACCTGTTAGGAGGTTGTATGCATTATAAAAACACTTTGGCTGACATTTCCACTAGTTTGACTAGTCAGACCCATTTGACCCATTTTAGATTAGCTAACTTTTTTATTTGACTTGTTTGGGATAAAACATACCCAGATCAACCATTCATGTACAAATGGGTCAAAATACACCAGCTTCACTATATATTTGCCTTGTCAAGTAACACAAACAGTAAACTGAAATGCATCTAATAAGCATCACGCAAGTAAATATGGTTGATTATGATTGGTTATTAAACTAATATTAGTCTATGGCTGTTTATCTTTTTCAAACGACAGAGAGCACTACAGGCCCTCTGAACCATACTACTTATTTTAGTGTAGTGTTACAAAGAACAAGGTATGCCTGACAGCACAGCATGAACCCCTGGATTCTATATGCAACTTTGCATACTGAATCTGATATAGCCCAAAAAGACAACACCAGAAAGAGATGCATGGTCCACAACAATGGAGAAGACAAAAGTTAAACTTGAAGTCAGTACCTTCAACAATTACAATAGTAACCACAGACCCACCACAGGTCGGGTCAAAGGCGACTGCTGTGACTCCGGAACCCCATGTAGTTGTTGCTGCTGATTGAGCTGAAGCCTCAGGACTCACATATGCAGAAAAATTTGAAACAGGGGAACAATGAAGTGCAACCATGTCACTGTAATCTTGCTCTGTCTGCTTCTTCCCTTGTTTAGCTTCTAAAAATAAATATTCCTGCCAGCTAAACAAATATGAAGCCAATGAAGCAAAGCCATCCCACGAAGGTGGATTAAGTGAAGGAGGAATCCCATTGCTAGTGGTAGTTTTTGGAGTAGCTTGAAATCCATTTCCAGGACCAGGGGTGACCTCCCAGACAACAACAGTAGATGGGTTCACAATTGGAACTCCTGCCACATGCAAGGCTCCTGAGTCCGTCACAATTGCATCAGCTGCCATAATCCCGCTGGGACCAGCTCCCAATAGACCTTTGCTTGTACAAAACCATTTAGATGCGCCACTCTGATTCGATGACCATTGGGACCAGTGTAGCTGTATAGATCCAGATGAGAAGACAGAGCATACACAAAGAAAGTTCGGCCATCCAGCTGGATTTAAAAAAAGAATCAATTTAGGTTACAAAGTCATTGAGCAAAAGGAACAACAAAACTTCAAAAGACAAAAAAAGAACCACCAGGAGCTTGAGGTTGTTGTGAGAGGAACTTTTCCTCAAATGTGGACTTTGAAGAATTACTTGATCTTGAGGAAAGCCACCTATACTATTTTTGCATAAAAAAACAAAGAAACGTCAAGGATGCATTACACTTTAAATATAAATAACCCTAGGATGGCAACAGCTTCGTACAGGAGACACCCCAGACAGCCACTTTGTAATAACTGCAATATCCTGCCGCCACTCATGCTCCCGCAGCCAACAACTAGCATCTTTAACCAGACTAGTTGATCCCTGTAGTATCAAAAAGCATGTGAGGGTTGATGTGTCATGTCAAAGAACCAAGGGAACTTGGCAAGAAAACTCCCAATCATATGATCAATAAGACAGAAGAAAATATATTTTTTAAATACAAATAGATTGCCACAAGGAACAATAGACCAATAACCTCGGATTAAATGTTTAGAACCTGGAAACACAGGCAAAAGCTTACTTGGGAAGGTTGAGACCAGATAGTTATCCGACCATGAAAATTAGCAATTAGTAAAGCACGAGGGCAAGACGAAGGCGACCATTCAATAAACTGAACCGAATCGCGAGGGGAATCTGGCATAATTATTCAACAAACGAAGTCATGACCTAGAATGACTTTATACCAAAAAGAACAGCACAAAGAGCTTCTATACGGCTATACAAGATAACTAACAAAGATTGCCAAACAAAAATCAAATCTGAAAAAAGTTCAGTGAGGAAGTTGCAGTTGTCTCGCATGTGCAACAGGGCAGTTGTTATACAAAACAAAATGCACAAAAAAACACGCTAGCACTCATACGACAAAGCCATAACTACTGAACCAACACGAAAATGATGTCACATCACGTAAAAGAACTTTATAAACATTACCTGCTATGACATTGAATACAGTCGACTCTGTTGGTCGTTCAGGGATTACAATATGTATTGGGATCCAAAATGGTGGATTTGCATTAGAACTACAAGAAAGAAAGAAAAAGAAATCTTAGAATGATATATAGTAACAAAAAGTAATCCCCTTGTCACTGAAGTTTGACATTAAATCCTAATGCATTATACCAATTGCATCTGTATATGGACAAGTGCCAATTTAAAACGACATGATAAGTTTTGGAATTTGAAGGAGACGGGGAGCCTCTATAATATGGTATTAATGTCCCCAACAATAAAGGCCTACCACACATAGATTCCTTAAGATCCTACAACCAATTTGAAATGATGCCAAGCCACTACCCTTATGATAACAGTAGTTTGACTACGTGAGAACACACTTACTTTATAACAAAGTAGTCAATAGATAAGATAAAAAATAATCAAATAAACTGGTATGCAACAGTCATGTGGTGGAAAAAACATATAATGCTTGATTACCTTGGTATGCGTGCACAGGTCTCTGATGCACATGCAATGGCATTTAGCTTTCCACACCAAGCAACAGCACTGTTACAGCAAAAGTGTGGACCCAATTAAAAAAATATACTATTCAAGTGAAATGAAACAGATTCAGAAAAGAAGGGTCATGTGATATAGGGCCATAGCTTTTAGTTGGAGCTGGTACTTGTTGGTATCAGTTGTTTAAAAGTGCTTGGCAAACATAGCCACAGTTGTAGCAGATTTGTGTAAATTCACATAAAAGGATATACATGCAAAACATTTATCAGGTATGTGATTCTTATGAAAGGATATCTGAGTAAGTTCTTTTTCAAAAACCCAAGCTTAATTTAAAAGCTACTTTGAATTTGGGTTAAGTATTATTTCGAAAGCCTGAGCTTATTTTTGGAAGCTAGTTACAATTTGAGTAAGTGCTATTTCAAAAGTGGAAGGCCTAAGCTTATTTTTGGAAGCGACTTTGATTTAAGTAGCTTACCTTCTAATTTTATGATTATTACATTAAAGCTAAAGCATCACCATCCAAATAAAGCATTCTTTTCGGCGGAAGATTAATTTGTTCAAAAAAGCAAAAGCTTAAGCCCTTCAAATCTGTGTGTAAAGCATACCCTATTCCTCCACTTTCGATAAAAAGCATGAAGGTTTCATCCAAAGTGATGTAAAAGTTATCAATATAACATTTTAGACACAGACAGTGATAAATATTTGCATAAAGAATAATACAATACTGCAGCAAACAAAATTGCAAGATGCATACAGAGAGTCACCAGACTTGGAGAAAAGCCATTTCATGTATCCACAATTATCCAACCAAACTGTATTAGCCTAATACATCTCAAAAACATAAAACAGAATCCAAATAATGCTCATATAACTGTATTAAATGCCCTCTGATCACAAAATAATATCGTGCTTCCCAAATTTCAACCTGGTAACTTTGAATTCAAAATGAATATGAACCTTTATCTCAAGTAAAGTTGACACCAAGAGTAAGCATGCTAAGTTACTAACCGGTTCTACATAGCCAGCTCCCATATACGGAGTATCATTTAGACAACACTTAGGCGTAACCTAAAAAAAGATTCCATCAAGCTAAACAATCCATTTTCCAATCCTAGTAAGATCCGTCCCAAAGATTCTATCTCATGTCATTACTCAATTACAGATATACTGAAATTCTGCAAAAAGTATAAGTGTAGCTTTAAAAGAATTCGACTTTCTTTCTAAATAGGGCAAAAACTCTATAAAAAGGTAACATAATTACACAAAATTATTTTAAACAAAAAAGAGTGTAAGTTCAATTTTGAACATAAAGGAAGAACATTTCAGTAATGTTTTCGCGTCTTCTAAAACTTTCATCGTTACATTCCATTTTTCTGACTAAAACTGATCTCAGAAGATCCTTTCTTTCGTTCAAAATCAAATTACGTTCCCCTAATTATAAAATTCACTTAATTACGTTACCGTTTTCCGGCACTTGCGTTCTAAATTTGTTATATTTCAAACTATCAACCAAACAATTCATAAAATAAACATAATTATACATCACATAAAACACAATTAAACAACAACAAAAAGAAGCTGATATATATACTTACATAAATAGATATATAATATATAATAAAATAGATATAAAAAATGATACCTAAAATTACGACAGAGCTCAGGAACACTCATTTTAAACTGTAAATTAGAGGTTGGCTGTTTAAGCCTAATACAAAAAACAGTTGCAGGATCAACAGAAATATCATCTTCATCCATGGGATCACCACCGCCTTTATCCATCGGATCACTACTATCTCCACCGTCACCGGCGGCGGAATCAGGTGCAGGACCGCCGGAGGATGATGACTCTTCTTCGTGTTGGTCGTGAGAAGATTGTTTATTATTAGTAGTAGTAATAGGAGAAGCACTACTCATTTGAGAAGAAAAAGAGAAACAAAAAGGGGAATAAACCCTAATTTATATGCTTAGTATTATTATTAAATTATTAATTATTAAAATTAAAATAAAAGTGGGGGAGAAAGTCGCGAGTGAGAGCGACAGGTGACTGTTAAGTTTGTCTGGTGAATTTAGGGTTTGTTATGTGTCGTGACAAATGAAATGGGGACAGATCAAATCATAGTTTACTTTCCGGTTACAAGCCGGTTACAAGATGGTCATAGTATTGCTCTATTATTTGATTCCATGTTCTATACTAAACAGAGTTGCTTCAAAGAGCTCATCAGGAGCCGAAACGGGACATTAGAGGACTGGTCGCTGGCAAGGGAGAGGTACAGTGAAGCAAAGAGAGAAGCAAAGAGAAGTGTAGCTAAGGCAAAAGAAAGAGCGTATGAAGAACTCTATAAGAAACTAGACTCCAAAGAGGGTGAAAACGATATCTTCAGGATCGCTAAAGCTAGAGAGAGAAGACGTAGGGACCTAGGAGACGTCATATATATCAAAGA
>JAOEHQ010014013.1:0-15717 GCA_025447715.1 Asclepias incarnata
TGTATTTCTCTTATGTTCATTCTCTGTTTGTACCAAACAACTGAATCTATTCTCTTTCCAAATACTCATTCTCTTTCTCACCATTTTCATTCTCTATTACATTTCCATTCTCTATGATTCCCTCCTATCAAACACCCTTTAGTGGGGAAATGATTGATGGAAATAACAGTGGAAGCAGGAAAGTACAATATATGGTGTCATAGCATGAATTGAATTGAATTGAAGAAAAAGATGGTATTCATGATATTGGATGGACAGACAGGATACAAAAGACAATTGAATTGTTGATCTGATAGTAGCACTCTCTAACTATTCATCCAAGTACAACCCCAATACTACACACTTTAATTTAATATTAATTATACTCCGTATTTTTTTACTTATATTTCTTTTTCACTTCAAGACAAAAGACAACCCAACCTTGAACACCCGCTTTACCTTTCATCTTATAAAAAAACCATGTTTTGAAATTTATTTCATATGATAATGCATTAATAAACTCTTGTTGCTAGCTAAAAACATTTTCAGATATAACGAGAAAGACAAAAAAAAAAAAAAAAAATTAACGGAGAAAGACAAACTTTTGTCTTTTTGACTTACATATATGGGGCATAATCTAGATATCTTCATAATTGTTTTCCAAACTTTTTCATTAGTCATTACTAAAATGTTACTTAATAAGGTTCGAACATAAAATTTTTTGTGACGAATTCATGACATGACGTCTGACAACTAGACCACTCCCGTGATTAATTCACCCAGAAATATATATTGATGAGACAATTGGAAACTTTATTTAAGAATGACCGGCTAAATCAATCTTTTTTTAATGGATTGCCCCAATTAATATAATATAATATGAAATATTTTGTTTTAAGATGGTTTATAGAATTAAAAATTTAATGAAAATTCATTTCTATCTCACACACATAAAACTCTTTATAACAATAAAAAAAAATTCAACTGTACTTGCACTTGTTCCGTTTTTAATATATTTAGTTTTTGCGAAGAAAACGGACAATGCATTATTATATTTATGTGTATTATTGAGTTTTATTTAAAAAGTTGCATATCGTCATTTATATCAATAAATAAAATGAAATGCATGTGCCATCATGTGAACGGCATATATGTTTCCATTTAAGACGATATCTTTGGTTTCATTAGAATGATAAGAGTACCAGTTCGATCTAAAACAATACATCAAAGACAATTTCTTATAAAGTTTGATGTTAAGTTGCTTTTCGAGTATTTCGATTATGTTAGGGAAAAAATATGTAGGTATAAGTAAGGGCAGATCTTTTAAGGGGCCCCGACCCCTTCCGTTTTGTTGCTCAGTAGTGTGCTTTTATCGGTAATTTGTTCAAAAATATGTTTTCCTTAGTTTTATTTATGGGTCCTGTGACTTTCGGCTTCCACAACTAAATGAGTCAAGATCCGCTGCTACTCCACTAGGTATAACCGTATTAATAGGCACACTTTTCAATTGTCCCTATAATCTGATAAAGACATTGTGAGAATATGAAGAAAAAAAATGTTGGGTAATATAATGAACAGATAAACTCATACACTTTACCTTTTCAGTAACGCTTAATTATTGCATGTAAGACTTAATTAATAAACAGACCAAAACGCAGGTGATTCTTGATGATATCATTTTGATTTCTGATAATTGGAGTAACAGTAACTACAAATATAAACTTTGTAATATTAGATTGTTAGATTGATAGTAAGGGTGAAACGTATGGGCAACATATTAATGCGGTACCGCAATTTGGCCTGTGGTAACACCACCTTTTTACTTTTCACATGAATTGACATGCGACATTAGCATAAGATTTCACATGAAAATTGGCATGAGTTTGGGTATGACTCATGCATTAATGGTGTGTGACATACTCATGCATTAATGGTGACACTATAACCTGTTTGGGGTTGCATCAAAAACACCACGGAGTGAAAATCGGTGGCTCGGCCTCCGTTTGTGGGGTTTTTTCTTTTTTTTTAAAAAATTTTTTTTAAAGGCAAAATATATTAAATAACAAAAATAGGTCTTTAGCAAAGTGCTAAAAACCCACCAGTACAAACGACAAGAATTACAGAGACATACAACAAACCAACAACGAAACCTGGGAATAAACGAATAACAAAACCTAGATTCATCTCGAGACTTGAACTGCGAATAATGCAAAAAGGATCAAAAAACTCGTCCCAATTACGGTAAACCAAGGCACGAGAAAAACCCTCACCGACAGAGGCCGAGCCACCGGTTTTCACTCTGCAGTGTTTTTGGTGCATTATCATATAAAGTCTCAAGGAACGAACAATAAGGGGTTGGAAAGCCACTCAACCCACGACAGCTTCCTCTTAATCACTCTTGAAGAAAACCAACTATAGGAGTGCGCAGTAATACTATCCACTAGGAAGTCACCCCGATTATTATGAGCCGAAAAGACCTTTTCTTATGCCTCAGTTACTGTAATTGGCATAAGTTTTTTTTTCAACCCTTTTGCAACCTTAGCAGTTAAGGTTCTAAGTAGGATCTAGTTTGTCTGTTTTTTGTATTTCTAGATCATGTATTTCTTTGAATACTTATATGTTGTAAGTGTTCTTGTATATATATAGTAATATACTTCTTTGCCGTTCAAAAAAAAAAAAATGGTGACACTATAATAAAAATGTCATTTATTTACACTTAAATTTTTCACACTGATTTTAAAAAGTATAAAAAAATTTGTTAATTTATTCACACTTAAATATGTGTAAAAAAAATGCACATTTAAAAGTGTGAAAAAATTTTAAAAATCATAATTTATTCACACTTATAAAGGTACAAACAAAATGTTCACACTTAAAAGTATAAGAATCAATTTGTAACACTCATATCTTTACACTTTCTTTTGTGTGAAGAAATTTGGTGCTACAAATGACTTCCACACTTTTAAGTGTGAACAATTGATATATTTTTATACACTTGATAATGTAAACTTTTTATATAAGTGTGAAAAAATTATGATTTTTAAATTTTCTTCACACTTTTAAATGTGTATTTTTTTACAAATTTTTAAGTGTGAATAAATTAACAATTTTTTTTTTTATAATTATTAAGAATGTGAAGAAATAAGTATGAACACATGATATATTTGTTGTAGTGTGATAGGTGGTTGTAATTCCAAAATTTGGTATAATGTAACACCACATCTTACGTTTTGGCTTCTTTTGACACGATATATGTGGTTTAATTTGATTAGTGGTTGCAATATCAAATTTTGATAATTCGTCAATCGCATCTTTGATCACCCTAATCATTCTATTTTGATTTTTGAAGTCTCATTCGGTAAACATAAGTCCTTGAAGAATGTGTCGCCCTCTTAGCTCACTCGTGTGGTAATATTCAAACCGTAGTATGGTATCGATAATTCACTTTGGGTGATTCGATTTCGGTATTGAACTATTGATTAGTTCGATATTGAATACCGTCCCTTCCCTACATTTAAACATAATAAGATGGGAAAGATAAGGGGGTCCATTGAAAGTTTTGAGAAACATAAAGAGTGAAAAAGAAGATCGAATAGCCAAAGTTTGTTTACAAAGGTAAGGTAAAGCTTAGTTACTTTATTTGCACCGTACAAATAGTAAAGTCCAATTTCGTGTAGTTGGGTAACCTTCAAACAATCCAATACAGTTGGAACCGTATAGTTTAAATCCAACACGTTTTTCACTTATAAAAGAAACAAACAAAATTTCATAATTCAAAATAAAAAAGTTACACGAAAATGGAAATATTCAGATCACGACAAAGGGCAATATTGTCATTAAATCAATAGAACAGTTGCCCTTTAAAAAGCCGCCTAGCAGCTACACAAGACAAATGCAAACTTCATCATCAACAAATTGCATTGCATTAATTTACATGTGTGAGAAAAATATCAAAATGGACCATGACTCACTCTCGGCAAGCTTGTTTAAGTGGGACACACGAGTCACTTTAGCTCCACCTGCGGCTCGTATTTACGAACCCATAACACTAGAACCACAACCACCACAACCACAACCTCAACAGCCAACCATGGCTGCAACTTCGGCTGGGATGGGTGGTTATTTGGCTGTTAGGGAGAGTAGGGATCTTGGTGGGCTAGAAGAGGTGTTTCATGCTTATGGTGTAAGGTACTACACGGCTACTAAAATTTCTGAACTTGGGTTCACGGCCAACACTTTATTGGACATGAAAGATGAGGAGCTTGATGAAATGATGAATAGTTTGTCTCATATTTTTCGATGGGAATTACTTGTTGGTGAGAGGTATGGCATCAAAGCGGCCGTCAGGGCCGAAAGACGCCGCCTCGAGGAGGAGGATTCGAGGCGGCGTTACCTTATTTCTTCGGACACTAACAATACCCTTGATGCTCTTTCACAAGAGGGTTAGTATATTTTTCATGCATTTTCCATGCAAATCTTGATATTATCGATCAGCTTATAGTTAACTTCTATATATATTCTCTCTACTACTCATTTACATGTAACATGTATAACGAAACTTAGAGGGGGGGTTTGGGAAGTATTTAGCTTTTTTAATAAAAAAGAAATACCAGCATATATATACTTATCTTAAAAGAGTTGATCATTTAATTTAAAATAAGCAGACAACTGTTTTATTCAAATACTGTACGTGGGGGTGTTTCAATAAAAGCTTACGTACGTACTTTTGTAGTTTATGACTTAATTTTATTTAATTTCCTTAAACCGAGAAGCTTATTAAGTTATTTGGATCTTTTTGCTAGCTTTAATTCTGAGGTTCTTTTTTTTTTTTTTTGGAGTTAAAATAAACATACACTACACTTAATTAAGCTCATTTTAGGTTTCTTAAGGATACATTAAGCTAATTAATTAATGAGTTGAGACAAAATCTCTAGTGCTACGCTTATGGGTGTTTGGTACTCCGTATTACGGAGTATTTAATTATGTAAGTGTATATTTGCTTATTACTTATTTTTACAACAAATCAATAAATAACAAACAAATGTTAGAAAAACTGTTTTTCTTATATGTTTCCAAGATGTTTTTAAGGTGAACATATAAGCATCTCTAATAATAATCTTATGTACGTGGTCTTTGGTATTATTTATTCATTAGGTGACGTGTTTATTTGCTTAATTAATACTTATTTTTACAACAAATAAATAGCAAACAATGTATGAAAAACTGCTTTTATGTGTTTTCAAGATAATTTCAAGGCAAACATATAAGCATTTGAAAAAACAATCTCTCTCACCCATTATTTGGTAGCAGAATTTTAAATCATTATTGGTTACCAAAGTGACTTATTGCACATGAAGTAGTAGAGTACCCAAATCGGAAATAAAGTGTGAAAATAGAAAACTACAACAATATTTTATGTTCTCCCATTTATATTTTCTTGATAATATATATGTATGTATATACCAATCCATGATGGAGTAATACCGTCATCATGTGATCACCTGAGCCCACAGATGAAAAATGCAGGTCACAGGTTCGAAACTTGCCAAAGGCAAGTGGAGAAACTATATCTTGTGATCCATGTGGGAGGATGGTGTATTACCGGGCATGACTTCTATGCGGTATGCGCTCTGGGTACAAAAACGGTACATGGGACCAGATGTTGCTACCCATTATTTACCCTTTTTATATGTATGTATATATAATATATAAATTGTAAATACAACAATGATAATACTGAAGCTACTAGTATGCATGTATATGAAAGAGATATGACATAAACAGTAGTCATATATTTATACGAAGTAAAGAAACTATTTTCAGAAATTACTGATAATATTATAACTTTTGAATATGTGATAAATTAAGGTTTGTCCGAGGAGCCGGTGCAACAAGAGAATGAGGCAGCAGGAAGCGGTGGTGGAGTGGCATGGGAGATGGCGGCAATGGGGAGCTGTAGAGGAGTAAAGGCAAAGCATGGGAGTGAACGAAAAAATAAGAAAGTTGTGGCTAAAGTAAGGATTGGATCGTGTTCACAAACCGGTGGAGGAGGTGATAACTTTGAGAATGAAAGTGATGATGAACCGGATAATGGTGGTGGTGGTGGAGTAGAGAGACAAAGAGAGCATCCGTTCATCGTGACAGAGCCCGGAGAGGTGGCTCGGGGGAAAAAGAATGGACTTGATTACTTGTTTCATCTATATGAACAATGCCGTGATTTCTTGATCCAAGTTCAAAGTATTGCTAAAGAAAGAGGTGAAAAGTGTCCCACTAAGGTATTATCTAGTTTCCATTCTTTACTCTTTCCACTTTTTATGTTCTTCCTACATATGAAGTTTATGTTAGCAACAAGTAATTTAATACTTGAAATTTATGATAAAATATGAATGAACGTTGTGATTAAAGTTAATGATCATCCAAGGTACTTGAGGATTAAAATCTTGTTTAAAAGTTTTTGAAAGAAGCCTTGAGTTGATACTAAAAAATATGGTTTCACTTTATCAAACATTTTTATTTCTAGAAAAGCTTCACTACTAAAGTTAATCATGCAGCTGATGCTCCAGCTTTAATTACTTTTAAATTTCCAAACATTAGCATTTTTGCGTGTGATTTTCTTTTTTAATTTTTATTTTTGTTATTATGAATAAAATAAAAACTCACTACAACAGAATTATACCAGTAGTTTATATTTGGTGTTGATAATTTATAATTAGGTGATGAGAACTTATTATGAATGTCTTCTGTTAATACATTTAATTTGGGGAGTTTTTTATATCCATACTTCAACTTAATTCCTCTCAAGTGTCATATATAGTGGTTAACCTCCAGGTACATTCTTAATTGGAGGTGGTTAATTAAGGAAAAGTTCGGAAAATACTCTGATTAGGACACGTAGATCTGAGTAAAAAGGACCCGTCTTCTCCGTAGAACCTGAATATGGACAAAACCTCATCAATTTACCAACTTTTTTATATCCAAACTTAAATTATCATCAATTCATCATTAATCATGACAAATGACAAGCTAAAGTAATGTTAATTTTGATATAGTGATCATTATATATATGTACGTACTGTGTGTGGCTTTGTGTATATATATCAAGTAATATTTAATAGGAAGAAACAGAAAGAGAGTAGGATAAGTATTTTAAAAAAATGGAAAGGGTAAAGAAGATATGATTTGAGTGTAGTCAGTGTCAAAGACTTGCTTTGTCCAGTAAATTTAGAGAAAGTTGTGTGCAACAAGAGAAAGATCGATATTGATGATGGAGTCCCAGAATATCATTCACTCGCATCTCATAGCTGTATATGTTCCCTACTTGACACGTGTTGTACGGTCTGCAATACCACCAACACTTTAATATTTCCTTTTACTTTTCCAAACCCTAATTCACGTGAGTTCAATTTAATGTTGTATGTATATATAGGCCAATTGTAACATTATTTATGGTATTGTGTTGGTTATTGTCTAGGTGACAAACCAAGTGTTCAGGTTTGCAAAGAAGGCTGGAGCAAGTTATATCAACAAGCCGAAAATGAGACATTATGTTCATTGTTACGCGTTACATTGTCTTGATGAAGAGGGGTCGAATGCGCTAAGGAGGGCTTTCAAGGAGAGAGGGGAGAATGTCGGAGCATGGAGGCAGGCTTGTTACAAGCCATTGGTGACGATTGCAGCTAGACAAGGTTGGGACATTGATGCTATATTCAACACGCATCCCCGCCTGTCTATATGGTATGTCCCAACCAAATTACGACAGCTTTGTCATGCCGAACGCAGCAGTGCTGCCATTGTAGGTGGCACTACATCGGTACCCCTTGGTAGCAGCAGTGGTGGTGGTCATTTGCACTTTTAGGTGATTGTTTATGGATGTTTGTTTTCTAGGATAAGAAGTTTAGTTTAAAATTCCGAGCAATGCATATGTACACTGAATGATCGTTGTAGTGGTGTTTGTGATTGCATTGGAGTTATAACATATGTTGGTTTAACGTACGTCACTCAGTTATTACGGGATATAAAAAATTCATTTTGATTTGGGTCCATTAGTCCATATGAGTTTAAATAAATATGTATATGTAGTATTCCATTCCTCTAAAGAGAATACTATACTATATCACCTAAAAGAGATATATATTATTAACCGGATTTTTTAATTACAAATTCAATTCAATATATAATAAAACAGTTAATTTGTGTAAAATTTATTCTCTGTTTAATTAATCTATATCGATTGTGTATATTGAATAGCTACCACTATTTACCCACATTTGGTATGAGATTCTTTTTATCAGTTATTAAGGCCGTTGTTATAAACGTCTTCAAATGGCGTCTAACCGGCTTCTTCCGAAGATGCTATAACGAGCAGGCGTCTGTCCTGGATGCAGGCGTCGTAAGGTTTGTTTCAAATTTAGACGAGGAAGACGCATGGAGAGTGAGCCAGGTGTGGGGTCTTTTTTTATATATTATTATTTGTTATATATATATATATATATATATATACACGTGTATGTGTTTGATGTATAATAATAAAATATTGGTAGAGGGTGTTCTTGGAGAGAGAAATGTTGATGTAGCTGGAAGAATAGGGAAAAAATACCCTCCCTATAACAACCGGACTAATGATTATTAAAACATAGGGGAAATGATAGGTACATCAGTTGTGAGAAAAAAAAATATTCAGTTTTGCTCTTTGAAGTTTATTAAATATACACATTAAATACCCGGTCTGTGAGAACGGTAGTACCTATGATAGATACTGCCCACAGTATCTATGTTTTCCCTAAAACCTATATGAGGTTTTGGTTCTACTTTTGAACTAATTTTAATTAGATAATGATATGGATTCATCAACCTAAATATCCTTCTAACAACAAGATGATGATATTTGAAAAAATCAAAAGATAACATTAAGAAAGAGAATTAGTGGAATCCATGTGTTATATTCATATGGTTTTAGAAGAAATTTTAGGCTAATCTTTAGGAGGATTTATTATTTCCTATATTAATTATTGGACTATTTTTTTTTTTATAAATTTTTTGGTAGTACATGTTCGATTTGTTTTTGATTTCTATTATTATTATTATTATAAATATTATTAGAATTTATATCGCACGATTCACGGCTGTAAGTGTTTTTTACAAAAAATAAAAAAATTTAAAAAAATCCAATTCTAAGTTTAAATTTTTTTATATCAACACGACTTTGGGCCATTTTGCTCGGGAACAATCAAGGAAAAGAAATGGAGTCAAACAACAAACTTTTAGATTTCTGGCACGAATGCAGTCAAAGGTGGCGGTGGCTAAGCTTCGATAAGTGGCAGCTTTAAATTATGGTTGACAATGGTGTTGTAATAGATGGACTTTGGGACGCTTTGGAAAAACTAGCCAGTAACCGGAGCTGATAGCAAGTAGCTTGTAGTTGAAGCTAATAACGTTAGCTAGAGCTTCTAGTTGAAGTTTTTTGTAGTATAATGTGTTTGTCAAAGTAGCTGGAGTTTGTTGCTTAAATGATATAAACACATAAACATGTTATTTTCAAAAGATGTAACATAATTAGTTAGGGGTTATTTAGATAATCCACTTCTTCGTAAGTTGCAAGTTTTAAAGTCTATAAAAACCGTAAGCTACAAAAAATTTTGTAGCCAAACAAAACTCATAAGATTAAGTTTATAATAATCATAAGCTAAAACTTCTATAAACTCTTATAAGCTTGTATATAAATTAAGTTATTTAAATATAGGTAGTTGTAAATTAGAAAGTGAAAGATAAGAATTTTTTTTACCCTTCAAATTTTAAGGGTTGTGTTATTGAAAGTCGTCAGTAAAAACTAATTTGGTGAATTAAAATTTGTACTTTATGAAATTTAAAAGGGTGGTTTTTAATATATAAGGTATTACTTTTTAAGCATGTAATAAGTTGTTACTGACAGCCCTTGAAATGCCGTTATCATTTTCCAAATTTTATAATCACAAAGATGAACCTATAATTTTATAAATTAAAAAAGTGATTGGTATGCATTTTTTTTCTTTTCTATTTGCTAATTTCCAAAGAAACATTGCCTAGCGCAGTGGTTTCTTATCCCAAGTCCTCCTGTGAGGCAAGACCCGGGTTCGAGTCTTGCTGAGGGGCATAGGCGGATCCAAAGCATTAAATGCGGGGGAGACCGACCTCAACGATTTGTAGTCCGACAATTAAATTTTGATATATTTTATACTTGATCTTGGTTAAAAATGAAAAAAAAAACCCACCCTTAAAAGGAAAAAATGACCCAAACGCTGAAAAATAATTTTTAGCCCTCACTTGTCAAAAAGTCTGGATCCGCCACTGCTGAGGGGGTAAGGTTTTCTCCTAATTTAGTGTCGTGCCTTCGGGCGGCTAGATTAGGGGTTTTCCTCCCCTGTGGTTCCCAGACGCACGATCGCTGTTCTCCGGTACTAGCCCTGACGCTATCAGGCTCTGGTATTGGGGGCAGCCGTCCCGTTAACGTTAAAAAAAAAAGAAGTAATAATTATATTCGAGTATAATATAATATATTATATATTCATTGACGCTTTGTGCCTTTGTCGGTGTCGCTAAGGGGGGGTTTTCTCACGTGGTGGAGTGCACCGTATTATCATATGTTTTCACTAAAACTTTTGTTTCGGTCCTTTAAACTTTAAGGTTTTTCATGTTTAGTCTATAAATTTATTCACTTGTTTTGTTTGTTTTTATTTTATTATTATTGTTCATAACAAATCTTCCCCACGATAAGCTGCATTGTATTATCATTCACTTTAACTATAACTTTTATATTAAATACTCAGATTTTAAGCATTTTTCCTGTTTTGCACTGTAACTTCATTTACTTGCTTTTTGTTATCTTTACTACTATATAAAAATTATACACCCCATGTTGAAAAGTTACAATTTTAGGATATACAAAATGATCAATATACCCCCTCTCACCTATTTACATCATTTATCCCTTAACTCTTAAAATACATACACTACCCCATTTACATCAATTACATACACAACCCACCGCCGCAACCCGCAGGCGGGTACCAGTGTACCACGCTAGTTATTACTTATTACTAAAGGGCATAATTACCCTCGTTAAACATCAATACAAGTAGATAGAAATAGATGATTGTCACTTTTATAAACTTAGAAAATTCGACAATAGTTTATAAACTTGTAAAGGAACCAAAATTACCACTTCAACGAACAGTTGACACTAGTTTAGCATAATAAATAAATGGACAGCTTTTCTAGTAAAAGGTAGGCTCATCAGCCACAAGTTTGGGCGCGTAAATGCCTCACCGTTATATTATCAAGCCATCTGCTTCAAAGCTTTGGCTTAGGGGCAAGAGCTTTGATTACCCTTTGTAAATGTGACAACAATTTCAAAAGTCAACATCGACAAAAGATCAAAAATAGATCAACAATTTAAGAGATATGGGATTCACCAACTAAAGAAGGTAGACTAATTCTGATAGTTACCATCGACTGAATTTATAAAAGAAGAAAAAATTCAACAAAACTTGCAGCTAGCAGTCTATACATTAAATCTATTTGGAAACCCCAGAGTCACTCACTCGCAGCGAACCAATAAGAGAAGAGAAGAGCTGGCAGGTATACCCAACTAACATTCTCTTTTTCTTGTCATGAATTTACATTGTCAAAACATGAATCCCCCACACAAACACATTCATTAATTCCTACATCATCATCAGAAGAAGAATCTATACTATCACTTCTCTACACCCACCGTTCATTAACGCCTTTTTGTGGCGCCCTAAATAATCCCACCTCACAACACAAGAAAACTTTACCACACTTCCCCACCTCCATTAGTAAATAACCATGAGAAATTAGTAAGAGTAATTGATTTATGAATCGACCATCTCGTCTTGTATTTCGTTGGGTGCAATTAATCCAGGAATGCTAAGCATTCGTTGTCGTTCTTTTTCTTTCTGATCAGCAGCTTCTTCTGCATACAGATCCTTGTTATCCTGCAACATCATACATTTTTCACCATATTTAGGCCTACTTCCACCTTTTACAAATTTTAGCTCACTAACAAAAATGTAATCTTTTCCACGTCTTTGAGTTGACGCACACGCTCAGTGATGGAAGGCTTACCTGTGTTGAAAACTCTTTAGACTGCACGAGGAAGTCCCTTATGTGGTTCTTGAATGTAGAAAGGTCAGCTCTCGACTCAAACAGTCCATTAACAAACTTAGTGACCTGTAATT
Source organism: Asclepias incarnata (assembly GCA_025447715.1). Classification (NCBI taxonomy): domain Eukaryota; kingdom Viridiplantae; phylum Streptophyta; class Magnoliopsida; order Gentianales; family Apocynaceae; genus Asclepias; species Asclepias incarnata. The sequence continues at coordinate 12,216 of JAOEHQ010014013.1, forward strand.
AAGCAATAAAATGACCTCCTCAAATGATGAATGCTTGTTAAACGCCAAAAAGCAAAAATTACTTATATATTAAAGTCCACTTACCTCGGACGCTGGAATATTGGGAAAAGAACCACAGAGAAGCTTGATGGTATACTCTCGAACAAATGTTCCATTGTTAGGGTAAGAATATGAAACAGTAGAGGCATCCCATAAAGGCTCAGTCAAGGAACCAGATTCCACCTGAAATTGTCATATTGACATTGTAAAGTATTTCAAGTCAGTGTATTGATAAATTCTTTTCTTTTCTCCAAAAAAGAGACGAGAATGTAGTACCAGGCAGAACAAGTGCTGCAGCACTTGTACATGCAACTTGAAACCAGGTTTATGAAATGTGTCGGTTAGAACAGCAAATATTTCTTGCACAATCAGCACGTAGTAGGACCGGTAGAATTGATTACAGAACTCGGAATTCTGCCACATCAGAATATGTAAATTTCAAACACACAAACAGAATATGTATAACTGTATAAGATTTCAAGGATTTAGATATCAACCTGAAAGTTCTTAAGCATCTCTAACAGCAGAATAAGCCCAGTTTCGGCAATGTTTCTTTCAGTGTGTCGGAAAGCCCACATGACAGAATCCATAACAAGCTTTAGTTGCTGATATGTAAAAAAAAGTGGTTAAAATTATAGGCTAACTAGAGCAGGAATATAGATTTCAGTAGTGATGGCAATTTATATGTTCAATTTAGGTGAGGTTTTATCTTTTGACAGGTCAGAATAGGAATGGGCGTGGGATTGATTTTGTCCCATACCGGTTCTGAAAATTACCTAAAACATGTTACGGATCCCGGCACCATATACAACCGGTATGAGACCGGGACGGAATTTGTGAAAGCATTGAATAATTGGTTTAAGTTAATGATGCAATCGGAAGTTATCTAAATTTTTACTTTGGTAGACAGCTTCATTCGTAAACTTGGGGGCTCTTGTCTAAGCTTAGTTATACACTGGATAAACTTGGCATAATTTGGTTATGCCAAAAACTGGCAACACCAAGTCAAAGTTTTGGCAGCAGCTAAAAACAATGGAACTGGACAGTACCAGTCGGTTTTCGCCTGATTTTCCCTGTAATGGCACCAATAGGTACCAGTCCCGAAAATCAAGAAAAGTGGGTACTGGTCCAGGTACCACTAGGTACTCGGGACTTGTTTTCGGTATCGGGACTGGTACCCATTTCTATGTGCTCATCCCTAGGTCAGATAGGCTAAACTAAAATTTTCCACTAAAAACCTGTTCCATAAAAGTCACCAAAAATGTATTTAGATGCTTGAAACCTTCTGAAGTGCTTAAATAAAAAGGAAAAACAAGTTGGATGCACATTAATTATCTATAGAATTAACTCTTTCTGGTTCGGCTGGATACTAAAATTTTACCCATTTTGCAAGTTTACTCAACCTGCCAGTGTGTGGACCCACCAATTTTTCTTCCCTAGATCAGGCATACAGAAGAGTACAAGACTAGCATATCCAAAATTTGATTCCAAAAAAGCAGCAATTCTTTTGTAGCCAGATTGTATCAGATTATGACTACAAAAGCGGGTTAAAATAAATAGATCAACTAAGAAGAAAACTTAATAAACAAACCTCAGGTGACAACAAGATTAAAGCTCGGAAACAATGTGTAGCAATGGCTTGAAGTAATGAAAAAAACTTGAGCCGGTGTTCAGGGTAATCTTCAAAATTCTTAGTTATCATCTGCACCACAAGCACATGTATGTCAAAAATGAAACCTAAATAGTAGCAAGAAGCACAATACATGACATGGTAAACTCCCTTCTTATGACATTTGTTAAAAGCTAACTGAAACAAGCAAACAAGTAAGGTCTAACCTCAAGGGTGCACTGGAAAACAGCTTCAAATATACGTGGAACATCATCAATCATTGCACCCTTGTACCTACATACAGGTAGAAAAACAAGTAAGAAACGCAGCAGATGAAAAACCCACTGGCAAATTGCCCTTTACATAGTAGTATTTAGATAGGTTAGAGATGGCAAAATGGACATGTTAGGCAACAGGGCGGTGTTGAAATGAGCCTAAGTTTGTTACAGTCAAAACAGGCTTGGTTGGTTGATTTGCAAAAAACAAAAATTGGCCACTTCTAAAAATTTTAATAAATGACCAATGCCTTGATTGTGATCAAAAACTAAAATGTACTATTGCTACAATGAAAATTTAAATCTTTGAATAAAGATGATTTAAGAGGATGTATGCATTAAAAATAGACATTGGACCCACTACACCAACTTGAGGCTTAGTTAAATTTCTTTTCTGGCCACAAGTGAATGGGTTAAACTTGTCACCTCAACTAAAATAATGAGGCAAACCAGGATTTTGCCAACCAGAAACATACTTGTTAATAATTGTGGCGAAGAGAGACAAAACTTCGGATTCTCTAGCATCAGGCAAATTTCGAGCATAATCACCAAGCACTGGATCCATCATCGGAGGCACAAATTGCTTCCCTATTTGTGGTTGATCTTCAGCCTTATCCAGAAATGTCTCAATCAGTTTCAGTGTTTCCCTCTTCACAGACCTGTCGAGACAAACAGTTACAATAAGGAGGCTGATTAGACATGTTACTATTTATTATATCGTAAACATTTGTACCTCAAAAGTTTTACAAAAGAAGTTCTAGAAGCATAGGGTCCCCCTTGAGCAATGCTGGATGATATAAGCTCACTGTACATTCTGGTTAACACAAAAATAATGGTAAACAAGCATTAATGACTGAGAAACAATTAATCATATAAAAATATGTGATTTGAGTTTGAAACATACTTGTAGACATTAAGCATGTCCAAAAAGATCAGAGTAATTTGAGATAAGAAATGTGTTCCAAGTGCACTGGCAACACTTGTATTTGTCTGCGTACAACAAAGCATTATAAATACCAAGCAGTAAAAACAAAAAGGAAAAACCAATACTACTTGATGATAGATATTACAGGCATCACATCACAGGTCAGCATGTATGACTAGGATTGCTAGTGTATATAAAAATAAAAAAACCCCCTCTTAGGTTCAGTACAGGTGGCAAACCTGCAATATATTAAGTACAGTCCTAATGACATCTTGATCCTTCAAGAAATCCGCAGTACCACGTGCATGTCCTATAATCTCAGACCATTTCTGCATAAAAAAGAACCCATCATATGATATAATATTCTGGTTGTCTCAAAATGAAACAGCCTTCTAGAATAACCCTACTTGATTGGGAAGACTCATCAGCCTCTGTAAATATTCCTCCCGTTTAGAGGCCTCGGTTTCTGCTTGTATCATATAACCAACCTACCAAAAAATATACCAACAAAAAAGTGAGAATAGAAGTGTAGAAGTTAGAGACACTTCTAAAATTATTATAATGATACAAACCAACAGCTTGTATCGAATGATAAGAACCAATAAATGGATAATTAGATAGATAGGCTGGTATTCGAGAACCAGTAAACTCCCA
>JAOEHQ010014024.1:0-26803 GCA_025447715.1 Asclepias incarnata
GTTTTTAAATTTAATATGGATGATGATGTGGCATGGGCAAACTGAGTTTCAGTATGCTGGGTTGGAGGCAAAATAAGCTCAGTTTGTTGGTTCAGTGTGTTGCTGAGATGGCCGGTTTGCTTGGGCAAACTGTATTCTCCGTTGGAGAATACAAATGTTTAGTTTTTAACACTTATAAGGCAATTTTTAACACTTAAAAGGCAATTGTTTAGTTTTTAACCACTTTTATATCCAATTGTTTAGTTTTTAACCACTTTTATATCCAATTGTTTAGTTTTTAACACTTAAAAGGCAATGTGTAAATACTTTAGTACTTTAGTGTTTAAATACAAATAATTATAATTATAAAATAAAATAAACTAACTAAGCCTTCTTCTTCCTCAATGGAGGTTGTTGCTGCTTCACAAAATACATACACTTATATATATAACACGGAAAAAAAAAATCTTTTAAGAAGAAAAACCAACACAAAAGTGAGCACAACTTGCCCATCAACACCTTGAACCCCCGTCAGGCAAACACTTCAAAGCTACAATGGCAACGATCCCAGTTTCAGCGTGCTAGGAGCTTGCACGCCCTCCCAGGAGGCCGCATTGGAGATGGTCTAAACGTGTCATCAAATGTACTTTTTTCACTTAGGATCCGAAGTTTGGTCATTTAAACATGTTTTGTTGTAAAATAATTACGAAATATTTATTAAGTTATTTAAATATGTGTTTTAATGTTTTAAAGGGATTTCGTGTTTTTAAGCTAAACACCTAGTGTTTGTGTTTGTTATCACATTGTGATTGGAAACTAAACAAGTTTCCAACTACAAAAGTTGTTTATTATCCGTCGCCGACCAAACACAAGGTGTTTAGTTTATAATCACACTGTGATAACAAACACAAGGTGTTTTGCCGGCGACGATGGTGGCCAGCGACGATACGCCCGTATCATCGGAAAAAAGAGACGGCAGTGGTGGCGGCCACTTCTGATCCGGAAAATGATGATCGGAGACGGTGAATGGTGGTGGAGAAATTGAAAAACGGGATTAGAGGGGGGATGAAGGAGAGAGAAAGTAGATCTAGATCTAGAAAATGAATGGTTGAGATTTGTTTTTCAGTTTTCACCATTTTTCTTGTTTTCAAATGATTACATCCCTATATATCATACACATATTTTACACTCATCATGTGGTATAACCACTAGTTATAATTTATATAAAAAAAGAGAAAGGGTAATTTGTACAAAATAATAACGAACTTTACTTAAATTTTAAAATCTAAAAAATATAGTATAAAAATTATCCAAAATCAAAAAAAACTTTTGATTTTTGTCAATTGTAGAAATTCTAATACTTGATTTCTATATTTGATAAAATTGAAAGTTGATTATTGTAAATGATAAAAATCGAAAGATGATTTTTATTTTGAATAATTATTATACTAGATTTTTAAATTTAAGAATTCATACAAATTTCTTTATTATTTTATATAAATACTCATAATAAAAATAACAAAAAATCAAGATTTCAATATTAAAAAACAAAAATAAAAAAATGAAAAAAATAAATAAATAAATGATATAGACATAGGTGTAGTAGAGAGGGTTGTTGTTCCCTCCATATCTACATCCGAACCAAATTCCCTCCTTCTTTCTTCTTCTCTTTCTTTCCCCTCTTTTCTCTCTCTCTTCCCGCTTTTTCTAAATCAATCATTCATTCATCTCTACTTTCTTCATCTTCCTTTCTCCCCAGCCAACCAACCAGATCTCTTCATCCCCCCCCTTTCCTTCCCGCCATATTTTAATTAATTAATTAATTAACAAAATAATAATAATAATAATCAGTTCACCAAAACCCTAATCCATTCCAAATTCTCTGCTTCTTTTCAATTCTTGTTCATCATCATGCAACAAAACAATAGTAATTCTTCTTCTTCATATATAAAACGTCAGCTTCCATTCACCTCAATGAAGTCTCAGCCGCCGTTTTCCGATTATCATCACTTTCATTCTTCTCCTCCTCCGATTCATCATTCCGAAGGCATCCTTGTCAAATCTCCTCCTCTTCCTGTACGTATATCTATATCTGTATCTATATCTATATCTATATCTATATCTGTATCTATATCTGTATATTTTGACTTCTATCTTTTGTTTTATATTCATTAATTTATAATTAATTACTTGTAGGAGGAGATCTGATCTGTCTACTCATAGTTAGTTACTGAATTAAAAATTTAACTCTCATTTCTGCTCTTTGTATTACTTTATTTTATAAAAGTATAAAATTTAAGTGATTATTAGCTAGATTTTTGTCAAAATTGAACTCGTTTTGTGTGTATTCGTATGCTACGAGCTGCAGATGTTGATTTCGGTGTACTTTTAGCACTCGTTGTTTTTAGTTTAATTAGCTTTTAATGAAGCTATGTGAGTTGTGATATTGACTTTTTTTTTTAGGTTAATCAGCTTTTAATGAAGCTGAGTGAATTGTGATATTGACTTTTTCTTTTCTCGATGTTATTTGGTAGATGTAGAAATATCTTTAAGGATCTGGCTTTTTGAAGCGTGTAGTTAGATAGTGGAATGGTGCTTGTTCGAATGTGGAGATGTAACAAAGTTCAAAACTCGATAATGATCTAGAACTCTCACAAATAGAAAGAGAGTCGATGACAGTTAGGGCAGATCATATGGTTTTTTATTAAACTGAAACGGTGCGATACATGAGAGAGTATACAAATGTCCAATGTGAACACTAAATGAAAAGGATATAGCTTTTATGCTAGGAATGCAAACCTTAAGTTCTAAACCGCTTTTCCTGCCAAGAATATCCAACATGCTGCTTTACATGCTTCTCTCGTGACTTTTGACTTTTTGACCTCATGTGCAGTCCATATACGGCTCATTAAATTCTACTCCGCTTATTATGCTTCTTGAGAAGAAGGGGATTGAGTTATGGTAAAGCTCCCAAGTAGCATCATTTTCATTACTATTAGACTATTGAATCAACAAATATACAACAGCTTTATTGTTAAGTTTTCCCAATTTTCTGTAAAAAAGATTGGTAGGAACTGCTACTAGTGACCCTTCAGCGCTACATTTGGGTAAAACACCAGCCTGAAAAGATTGAGTTTTGCATGGCTTGAGCTGAGACATATGAAAAACTGGATGAACTGTAGCTCCAGCAGGCAATAAGAGTTGATATGCCACTACATTAATCTGTTCCATTACTTGAAAAGGGCTATAGTTTGTGGAGGAAAGTTTGTTCTGTTTATGCATGATAAGACTATAAGAGTGATCTGTCTGTGCGGTCGCAGCTTCAAATGCACTACAAACTTCCTACTTGTAAAGTTCTGTCACTCTTCTTCTCATCCACCAAACTCTTCATTTGATCCTGAGTTCTTTGAAATGAAATTTAAGCATGTTAATCAGTTAATGACTGCTTTCTTTTCACTCCATGTCATATTAGAAAAGAAAAAGGGTTGCAAGTGACAACCTTTGTGAATGAGAGAGGGACAGGTTCAGTTTTCTGGTGGCATGGACGAAATTCGTCTCTTAGTTTTTACTCCTTAGCAGAGTTAATCATGTTTTTTTTTTTTTACAATTTTGTCTAGGCTAGGAAGTCAAATTATAAATAGGGGATGAAACCATCAGAGCCAGAATATGAATTTCTAGCAACAGTGGTGTTGGTGACGCGGTATATGATTGGCAGGGAGCAAAGATGGTGGCCGTGCACTATATCATGATAGGAATCTGGGGTAACGTCCAAGAAAATACTTGAAACAGCTTGCAAAAGTCTGTTTGAAGAAGAAGTTAGAACACAATGTAGTGGCGTTCTATCTTATTACATTTTTGACTTTCTGGATTTTTGTATCTATAAAACAAGATTAGACGTAAAAAAGCGCAAACATTCTTCCGGGTTATCTGTTGATAGGAGGACCAGATCATATGACAGAGATCATCCATAAGAAGCTAAGCACTTACTATATACTATATTCTCGACCAGGTGTAACTTGTATAAGAGTATTCTTCAATGAATTACCGACATTTCATAGTGACAAGGGATCGTTAGTAGGATATTTATGTTTTTTTTTTCCCTTCATTCCCCCCGAACTCCTAATGTAGAACTATAATCATAGCTACCATGGAATCCATGATCGTACATAATTATCTCGTCTCCCAAAAAAAGTTGAGATGTTAGTTGGCTTAATAGGAGATTTGGATGTTGTGGCATTTATAAGCAGCATATTTTGCATTTTCCATTCTGTCTACTTAACCTGGTCATAGTAGCCTCTTCAAGGAAATGATTTGTTTGTTATTTTTTTAGCAGTAGATGATAGATGTGAATGTCTATAGTACGAAAGCTTTTATCTTTCTTTTTAGAATATGTCTATATTGTGGTAACTATCATATCCATAATCCAAAACCATGCTGGCATTAGAAGTTATTTTAGTCCCATATATGCCTAAGTTTTAAGTTGATCTTACTTACCGCCATTCTGTTTTTTGTGCTTGTAATCTGACGTTGCTGATCCCTTGCAAATTTGCAACTCAAACATGTTTATTATGTTATTTTCATTTGTGATAGTAAACTCTTAAAATATTATAGGTTTGTTCTAGCCATAACACATATGCTTCAATTTGCTTATTATAGTTGTAATTTCTAACGTTCAGATGCTTCATCTGCTCAATCACCTTCACTGTTTAGATGGCCGATTGTGATGTGTTTGCAGCATTAATACAGAGATATATTCTTTTATTGATGATGTTATAAACTTTTACAAAGTTGATGATTATGAATGTGATATATGCATTAAAATCGTTTATTAGCCATTAAAGAGGAAGGGGGACACAGCAGCATTTGAAGCCGAATCTAATGAGCAGAGTCCTATTCCTGGAAACACTTTAGCTGTTGGTAATTCTTTACAGACCCCCGTATCTAGAAAAGTGCCAAAAGCACAAAAAGTTCCAAGAGTAGGAAAGTGCAATAGGGTTGGATCGCAAACTCCTGCATCCAATGCTGGTAAGCCTCACGTGTATAAATTATTATTTTTTTAGTCACATTAAATACTCGACTACTTGTAATAATCATAAGTTTTGAGACATCTTATGAACAATGCAGATTCTCCAGCAGGACATAATCTGACTTCAGCTGGTCCCTGTCGTTATGATAGCTCGCTAGGTAGTACATAGCTTCTGCAACTTTTTCTTTGTGTGTATTCGTCTTTGTGTTTATGGGCATTTACCATGATCTGTTATAACAGGTCTTCTAACAAAGAAGTTCATCAACCTTATCAAACATGCAGAAGATGGTATGCTTGATCTGAATAAAGCAGCAGAAACGTTAGAGGTATTCATATTCTTTTTCTTTCTAACTACCCCACTAAGTTTTTTTAACTGAATCTTGTTTGTATTAGCACAGGTACAAAAAAGGCGGATCTATGATATAACAAATGTGCTAGAAGGAATTGGTCTCATAGAGAAAAAGCTAAAGAATAGGATTCAATGGAAGTACGGCATGTTTCTTGTATTTTATGGCAATGATAAAAATTCATTTAATTTGTTATTTCTAGCATTTATTGCTTATTACAATAATTGCTACTCTCTGACAAAGTTGATTGGTGATCTAGGGGACTTGATGCATCAAACGGGGAGGTTGATGAAAATGTTACTAGTTTACAGGTAAGGGTTTAGCCAATAGCATTAATAGAGGTGGTAATTTTGACCAAATTATGTATAATAGAATTGGTTAAGGTTGTTTTTAATCTTGAAACGGTCAAATAAATAAAAGTAACCAAAAAGGGAACTGATTAAATGGGCCGAATGGGTTAAATGATTTTAAAGTTGGATGAAGTGTACTTTTGATGCATACGTTCTCCTATATTGCTGTATTTGAAGCTTTATGTAATTATCATATTAAACATAATATTAATTTTATAATCATGCATATTAAGTTTTTTTAAATGGACAAAAAGTGTTTTCGGGTCAATATAGCCAGTACTTAGCAGCATTTCCATCTGTGAGAAGTTTTAATTGGCCATTTTGCATTTGCTTGATGGTTAAGCAGCATTGACACCCATGGGTGGTTGCTCACCTGCTAATATTAATCTTTATTTTTTTGTTACCACACCAAACAAATGTTTGTGGTTTCTTATTTATGATTTTGGCATCATATGTCAGACATGTTTATGATTTTGGTTAATTGAGGTTTATTTTGACCTTTTTTCCTGTTCTTTTTACCATGCCAGGCTGAAGTCGAAAATCTCTCGGTCGAGGAGCTTAGATTAGATGAGCAAACAAGGTTATACACTTAGGATTTATACATAGATGAACTTCTTGTCTTTATATCATTTTAGCAATGCCATTGCTTATTAATTGTTAAATTGCTGCAGATTAATGCAGGAGAGGCTAAGGGACCTGAGTGAAGACGAAAATAATCAGAAGTACAGTTTTTATTTATTTGACGCTCTATGCATTTTGTTCTAAATTACACAAACCGTCTCTGTGGTTTGTAGCTTTTTCATGAACCATCCCTCCGAGAATTTTATTACATTAGACATCCCTATGGTTGTCCTTTTTTTTTTCTTCTCAAAATACCCTTTTGTCTAACTCCATTAGTGGATCTCTGTTAAGTGCCCTCATGTGCTAAGCATATGAGGGTATTTTTGTCGTTTTAGCCTCGTATCTTCTTTCCGAAATTTTCAATCTTCTTTTTCAAATTTTCTTTACCACTTCAATCCCAATAAGCCCATCTCCATCAATAAACTAGTCCCACATCCACAACAACAACAACAACAACAACGGTACCCAATCCCTGCATAGGCGGGGTATGGGGGAGGTAAGATGTACGTAGTCTTACCTTTACCCGAAGGTAAAGAGACTGTTTCCATAAGGACCTCCGGCCAAAACTGGAACAGAACAAGAGGGAAGTAATGAGTAGGTAATCATACATGTCGGCCTCGTCTCGCATATCTGCACTAATAATACGGTGGAATACTAAAAAATAACAAATAACAAAACATACCTGTCGGCCGCGTATCCATATCTGCATTAATAATATGTGTATAGCATAGCTACATTTGCTACATTTAAGATAGATTATATGGAACCGAAAACATAGACATAAAACATATAAGCCGTAGGAGCAAATAAGACAGGTAGCATGAAAAACATACATACAGGTTCTACTCAAAAACTATATTACAAAATTGATTTGGCCACCTAACTATAAAGCATCCCCCCGAAAACCCCTACAAGGGGGACTTACCTGCCTTATTCTTCTAAAACTAACCCTAGTCCTCTACGAGTCCTCTCATTATTATGAAAATATAGTTAGAACCGGACACGGGCAAAAATCCTAGTTAAACTGTTACATCTGAATATAAAAAAATAGTTCATTATCCTTGAATAACCCAAACAGAAAAATCTTTCTCCGTTTGTAAAAGTAGTGTTAGTTTCAACTAAACACGTGTAAATTGTATGCCTTTTTGTATTTTATTCAATCTTATAAAGTTGTTAAATTTCTTTTTCCTTTTAATTAGATGGCCGACATTATAAAAAGAGATACACAATTAATGCCCATTAATTCGAACCTAGCTATAACCAACGGAAACGGATTATGAGGAAGGTAGTGATACCAAAAGCAATGAGCCAAAAGCAACATAGGTAACGTTGTTAAATTTCTACTATATAGACACTTCAATTCTTTCACATTATGATACTTATGCGGCAGGCATCGTCGGGACCAATTAATCATGTGTCCCCTAGCCTGCATGTGGTTCATAGTTAAATGTCCCTCCTTGAGATTCGATTATAATGCGAAAATAGCGGCTACATAGACCTGCAACTACATTTTGGACATAATAACAAATGTACGTAGTTGCGATGTTTTCTGTTAATGTACAATATAATTGACTAGTACGTGTTCATTTATAACAAAGAATCAATATATATATATGCAATGTGCCAGTGACCACAATATATGAGCAACAGTATATACTTCTTATTAATCAATAAAGTGAATGTTGCCATCTAGATAACAAGTATATCATGGAAGAGAATTTGCCGGAGAATGCTCCGTCTCTTCTGTCCATTCGGAATTCGGTTCACTCCAAGACCGTGGCCGGAGACCAAACTTGAAAAAGACCACCATTTCCAAAGCCTCAAACACCCTATGTTCATCCAAAAAATTGTTCCAAACCCCACTCACTATGCAATAATTGTTGTTATATGGCGCCCGGTGGTGGGCGGCATGTTGTGGCCGGGACACCAACACTCCGGCATCTTGTAGAGAAACAACTATTGGTGGCAGCTTGCTTTTAGTCCCATGAGCCCAAGCATGGAATTGTTGGCTAAACATGATGCACCCACTGGCCACCCCCACAAACCCCATAGCTACCGGTTGATCATGTAATATGAGATCAATCGGTAGCACTGTATATGTTATTACACGTGCTAACGCGTGTAAGTTATTTGCAAATTGTCTTTTGGTGATGGTCCATGGCCATTTATGATGTCCCTGAAATGCATCAATTTGTGAACCAAATAATGGAGTTGAGGCATCGCCATAATTGTCGATGCCCCAATGATATACCCCGGACCCAAAGTCTGCAAACAAATAACCAATGAACCCAGATAAAATGGGTTCAAGCCATATGTGTGAGTCAATTGATCCAACAACTGAGGTGGCTAGAGAAGCGAGAATGGTAGTGCACCCACTAGCTACCCATGCACGATGAGACCAAGTCGAGTTAAGACTTGGGTCGTCAAATTTGGGTGGACTAATGAGTGGTGTGGTGTTGATGACTAATGGTTCGAGTTTTGGTCTAGTTTTTGTTGGAGTTGTCGCGGCACAATAGACATGACGGCTGTTGTGATGGAGGCGGTTGAGGTGACAATGACGAGCCGTGGCGGCAGCCTGGTGGAGGTTGTGGTGTTGGGGTAATATGGACATTATTGGGGTTTGATTTGGGTGGCTAAATGGGTTGAGGCTGGAATGTTATATATGTAAACTTGGGGTGGAAAAAGTGCTTGGTGTTACTTGTTAGCAGTCTACGTGGGTTTATATTTGTCGCTAAAGATTTGTTGACGATTTGTGGTACACAACACCAAGTCCAATTTTGTGGTATACGTATTTTATGGTGCAAAATATGGCCTTTTGAAGGTTGTTGTGGACAGGAAAAACGGCAAAGAGTTGTCCAAGTTAGAAAATAATGAAATTGAAAAATGTTTTTATGTTTTAGAAAAAAAAAATAGAATTTATGTCTTAAAATCGAGTTCAACATAGCTAATGTCAGTTTACTTCCTCAAGTATTTGGTTCATTTCTTCTATATCGCCTCTGTCTTTAATTTGGTCATAATCCGCAAAATGAAGTGTCTTACTGACTAGTCAAAACAAAACACTCAAGTCATTAGTGCTAATCAAGTCCGAGTTAAATTAACATGAAAAAAATTGTTTCTTCTTTTTCTGAATTTTGCAATTTACAAATTTATCAAATATAATTAGGTTACATAATATTAAATGATAATCACGTAAATAACAACAATTTTTACTTATAAGAAAAATGAGGAAAAAAAAATTGTTAATGAGACATGTCATTACAACAAATCCACTAGCAAAAAAAAAAAGAAGATATTTTTCGATTTTGACTTTGGGAAACACATGTAGCGACGATAAATGTTGTCGCTAAAGGTATTTCAATTGTAGTTTTGATTTTTTTTTTCCAGCAAAAATAACATTTCTCGGTCAATCTTTGAGACATACGTTTTGTTACAAAAGGTAATTTAATTATTTTTAATTATCCTTCCAAAATAAAATTTTCCAGGTTAACCCACGCATCGTCACAAAAACATATTTTTAATTGTTTTTATTTTCTGTTTTTTTTTTTTTCCGTTGTGTACTTTGTTGTTAGTTTTATTATTGACATGCATTACTTTTATTTTTGTTACAAGTCATCTTCTTAACACATTATATCATTGTTATCCAAGTATCGTTATTTGTTTTAAGTAACATATTATTGTCATATATTTTTTATATCACCATTACATTTTATGTTCGTAACACATTATATCATCAGTATTATAAAAGTTTCATTACTAGTATTAATATAATCATTTATGAAAGTTTCATTTTAAATAATGCAGTTACTTTTTTAACTTTTAAATCTGATACGATTGATGTAAAATTATAATTGTTATAAATTCAAATAAAATAAAAACTTTAAATCATGAAGTATTTATTTTTGAGGCGAATTAAATACCTAGTTGCCTCCTTATTTAACAGCACCTAGGAACGTGACCTTTTATTCATTTAATGCTTATGTGGATATTGCTTCGCTAAAATATATGGGAAAATGATCCGTACTTCAGACTTTACATAAGCTTAGGTACTGTCATTTTAAAAAAAGTTACAAATTAAACCTTTAAATTAGATAAACATACACAGCCCCCTGAATTTTACATAAACCCCCCTGAATTTTATATAATCCCCCCATGCTTTACCTAAGATAGATACTGCATGCTTTACATAACATTTCCCCAAAATATATTAACATTAACATTACTATTACTATTAATGATTATCATTAACATTAACAGCATCTAAAAGTATCTAACAAACAATACTCGATTCCATGGGGTATGAATAGCCACAAAATATTAAATAAAAAAGTGTTTCATATTAGCAAGTCATCTCATCGATATTTGAAAATAAAAAATAAAAAAATAAATTAGAATCAAATAATTCCACAATTAGATGTTCACATAACACACCAAACACTGTCCAATGCACACACACAAGACACAAACACACACATAAATCATGGCACAGAATATCATCACCACCTTAATAACAATAATCTTGTTCACTTGTACCTTAATCAATCCACAAGCACAACCTTTTAAAGCACCAATTCTCCCACAAGATTTGCTACCTTTATTGCCTAGACAAATTTCATGGCCAATTGTGAGGTCACTCCGAACAGCCATCGATATTCTGCCCACTTTTGTCGGCGCCGCCGCTGTCACTAATAATTCCGAGATTATTAATTGGAAAGGGTCTTGTTTTTATGAAAACAATGCTTGGTTAGAGCTTCATAATAAAAGTGGAAGTCAATTTGGTGGTGGCACTCTTCATATTAAGGTCCAATCTTACATCTTTTTTTATTGGATTGTGATTTATTTTGTGTATTTTTGATATATGGGTAGGTTCGAACCTCATTAGCTAACATCTTAATAGTGGTTAGGCTGCGAACACCTGAGTCAAAGACTCGCCCTCGTTGGGTAACTAGGAAAAAGAGTGGTTTCTTGAATTTTTAAGATGGTATCAAGGTTACATTTTTATGATTTATTGATGATATATTTTGAGTAAATTTGGTATTTTGGTTTGTTGCTTATTAGTTTCTTGAATCTTTAAGGTGGTAGGTAGCTAGTGGCACTCTTTATATCAAGGTTATATTTTTAGGGAGTGTTTGGGATTGCTTATTAACTAGTTATTGTTTATATTTTGAGTGATAAGAAATAACAAACACTATCCGGAAACTGCTTGTCGCTTTATTTTATAAGGAATACACACTTTAAAATAAGCAGGTTGGTCCAAGCTTCTTTTTTTTAAGCAGATAAATGCTTTAAAATAAACAATTCCAAACAACCCCTTATGATTATTTTGTGTAAATTTGGTGTTTTGATATGTGGGTTATTGGTTTCTTGAATCTTTAGGGTTACATTGGTAGTGGCTTTTTTTTATATCAAGGTTACATTTTTATGATTTGTTTTGGATAAATTTGGTATTTTGATAACTGGGTTCTTAGTTTCTTGAATGTTTAAGGTGACATGTAGTGCACTCTTTATATCAAGGTTTTTTTTTTTTAATGATTTATTGATCATATATTCATATATTTGGGTAAATTTGGTATTTTTATGAGTTATTGGTTTCTTGAATGTTTAAGATGGTTAGGTAGTGGCACTCTTCATATCAAGGTTACATTTTTATGATTAATTTTGGGTAAGGTAGTATATTGACATGCTGAGTTATTGGGTCGATTTATTATTTTTTTGAGTATCATTTGATTCTTGAATTGCTGCTAATAATAAAATTAGTATTGTTTGACTGGTTCATAGTCCAAGTGGTTTGTTTTTTGAAGTATGTTTGGAGGAGTATGGTTATGACAAATTTGACACAAGGAGATCCGAATACACCAATTGTGTTGGTCTAAGATAAGGTGTCTAATGATGCTAGTTTTTTGTTCCCGGCAATAATGTGATGATAGATAGATACATATACACTATATGGCAATAAATGGAAATCTGAGATGGTACTTGTGTGGCTCAACAATTTGCATACATGACATGTGTTACTTGGATTTTATAGGAGTATATGATTAGTGAATTTGGTTTAATGATGACAAATGAAGAAACACAAACCCTTGACAAGAAGGCGCTTACGAGAATTTAATGAAAACCTTCATTATTAAATATTTAGGGGGGTGTTTGGGGGTGGATTTCAAAGTGATCGTTGTGCCTCGAAGAATGGTGATCAGTTCATCATAGTTATGGATTTTAAACTAATCTTTACATGATATCTCAATGATCAGTCTTCTTATTGCAATACTATAGTTGCATGTTTCTTCAAAGCTGACCAATTTTGCCCTTAAATGATCCAAAATTTAGAACTATTCATAATTGATTATAACGACTTCAAGTGGCAATAATCACTTTAAACACGCATCCAGAAATTCGCTTTATTGTTTATATGAGAGCTTTCTGTTATCCTTTTTTTCTTGTTGCTATGCCATTAAAATATTTGATGTTGCTTATACTCTCTTCTTTTAGGTAAGCAATGCCCACAGCTGGACATGTATGGATCTTTATCTCTTTGCTACTCCATATCGTGTGAAGTGGGACTATTACTTTTTATCTCGGGAACATAAGGTTGAGTTTCATGAATGGGAAGGGAAAGCGGAATACGAATATGTAAGTTACTATCATTTATTGACACTTTCTAATCATTTGTAATCAATATTAAATCTAATCTATCCTTCTTGAAGGTAAAAAATAAGGGTGTTGCTATTTTTCTAATGGAAGCGGGAATGTTGGGAACTCTTCAAGCATTATGGGAAGTATTCCCGTTGTTTACAAATACCGGATGGGGTGAGAGTGCAAATCTTGCTTTCCTTGAGAAATATATGGGAGCCAAGTTTGAAGAGCGTCCCCAACCGTGGGTCACAAATGTTAACATAGATGACATACAATCAGGGGACTTTCTTGCAATATCGAAGATCCGTGGGCTATGGGGTGGGTTTGAGACACTTGAGAAATGGGCTTCTGGGGCATATGCTGGCCACTCTGCTGTTTGCTTGAGGGACTCTGAAGGCAAACTATGGGTCGGAGAGTCTGGACACGAAGATGAAGAGGTAGTATTCTAATATATAGAGATGGAATATAGGTGGGTCAGTTGGGCCGGATAATGGGTCAAAATGGGTACTTTTCGTACAACGGTTTGGGTTAACGTCTTAATGGTATTACTTTTTTTTTTCAGAATATTTGATTTTTGGTTAACAGTTTGTCTATCAAGTATGATTACAAGAATCGTATTATTTTGATAAAAAAAAACTCATAGGAGGTTTTATGCATTATAAATATACTTTGGATACTTATGACCCGATCGACCTTTTGAATCATCTGCTTCTAGCAAGTTCATTTTTATCTTTGTAAGATATATGCCAGAAGTCGCACTCGTTACAAGGGATGGCAAACTAGTCGAACTTTTGTTGAGTAATTTGAGCTAGATTGGGTTGAACTTTATTTAGTTCACTTTTAAGCATAAATATAAGTTTCAATAATGTAACTAGTTGAATTCGAGTTTAGAAGACCCCAACTCGAATATTCCTTGAGCTTTTTCGAGCTCTTTGCCATTATGTATGTGTTGTGTTCAGTTTTCTCTGTATATTTATGGCTAGAATTTGTTATATTGAATATAGTTCTCATTGATGTACGAGCTGTTCTAGACTTCTAGCTTTGAAAGGAAGGTCACTGCTTTTTTTTGGCGTAGTTCTGATAACTTTTTAGCTATTTGAGCTCTCAATTAAGCTTAAGCCTACCTATATCAAGAAAACTGTTAACAAAATGAGTTCAAACTCGAGCCAACGTAGCTTGAGCTTGGCTCCCTTTGAATTCAATCGTACTCATTGCTGTCTTCTTGATGACTCGCTTTCCAATATAATTTTTTTACATGTTATGTTTACTTGACTAGTTAAGTGTAAGAATTGAATTGTTTGTGTTTTGGTTCTAGGGTCAAAATCTTATTGTTGTGTTACCATGGGAAGAGTGGTGGAACTATGAGCTGACTAAAGATAACAATAATCCCCATATTGCATTGCTTCCTTTGCATCCCGACCTTCGGTCTAAGTTCAATGAAACAGCCGCATGGGAGTATGCACGAAGCATGATAGGATTGCCGTATGGTTATCATAATCTGATATTTAGCTGGATAGACACTATCGATGGAAACTATCCACCTCCATTGGACGCTCATCTGGTATTTCTATTGAAATCTTTGTGTAGAAATATTTGATTATAACCATTTGACATTTTCATCTTGTCTTGGTCTCCTTTCCATGGAAAAAGAAAATAATCTTATTGTAGATCCCATTTACTAGAATCACTTTCTTTTCTTTAGTAATGGAGCTATGGTGATTGCAGAACCAAATAACTTCTAGCTCATAGTTAAATGGGATCCACAAGATGAAAATAATGGAGTACAGTTGTATATAGTATTTACTTCCGCAAGTTCAATATATTTCTGCTCATGGTATAGGTTGCTTCCGTTATGACCGTATGGAACCAATTGCAACCTGCATATGCTGCCAACATATGGAACGAAGCCTTGAACAAGCGGCTTGGTACTCAGGTTCGTTTTAAGATTTCTCAATTTTGTTCCCAAGTGTGTGTTTTGTTTGGTTTTACTCCTTGATTTGACCTACTCCTTGAATTGACCTATTGGACGTGTTTGAGATACAACACAACCCAAATTGACCAATTCATAGGTAAATGGGTTGAAGTGGCCAATTTTAAGTTTGAGTGTTTGGGGGAAAAGTTATTCAGAATTTTGAGTTTCTCGTTATACGAGATCAATTAAGAAAGATCTGGGGAAACAAGTAAACAGTTGTAGGAAAACTAAATATTGATCTTTATTTTATCAACTGATTATCTGATTATGATTTATGAAATTGCACATTTTCCTGACCCTAATTCCAATGTTTAATCACTTGTTTTATTTGCAGGGCCTTGACCTTCCTGAAATTTTGGTGGAAGTTGAAAGGCGCGGTTCATCATTCGCTGAATTGTTAACCATTCCTGAACAAGATGACTGGACATACGTTGATGGAAAATCAGCTTCTTGTGTTGCATTCATCCTAGAAATGTACAAAGAAGCAGGACTTTTTGGTGATATTGCAGACGAGATCCAAGTGACTGAATTTACAGTAAGTTTTTCTTCATTGACTCTGTCTATCTTACAAAGCTACTTGATTTATATCTTCATCGCCCTATGCAGATAAAAGACGCATATACCCTCAACTTCTTTGAAAACAACTCAAGTCGCCTGCCAAAATGGTGCAACAATGGTGACACAGTAAAGCTTCCGTTCTGTCAAATTACTGGAAAGTATCGAATGGAGTTACCTGGATACAATACCATTGAGCCGTATCCACATATGGCTGAAAATTGCCCATCAATGCCTCCAGATTACTTGAGACCAAAATATTGCTGAAGGATACCGATCAATTGTTAGTAGTACAGTAGACAGATTCAACACGTTATTGATGTGTGTATATTTGACAGACTGATTACATAGTGCAATAATATACTTAAACTACATAAAGATATCTTTAAGATAAAATGTTGGTCTGTATTAGATCAATTAGAGGTCATGTAGTGGTTTATAAGTTTTTTCAGATGTTATTGAAGTCGTGGGTTGTAAATTCTAGAAGTGAATATCAAGTTTAAATTTTAGAAGTGAACCCAAGTTCGATAGTTATTAATGACTACGTTTTATTTAAATGTCTGCTAAAATTGTGTTACTAGGTTCTTCACCGAATGATTTTACCACATTATTGGGCAAAATACCAACAAATTTGCTCACTTGGGTTGAAATCTAAAAAACTGATCAAAACCAGTTAACCAAGTTAACCAAACCGTCTTTGGCCCATAAACGAATTATCCAAACCGATCTTTTATCCGGTTCCGCTTATAAATAACCAAAAACACATATCCGTCACTGTCATGCGTTTGGTTCTAAATCATAACCGACCATAACATGATTTTAAAACCAGGCGAGTTGAGACACCAGAAATGAATAAATTGAGTCAATTATTAATTATTTTGTCCCAATCATCTTTCCCAAATTGAAAATACATTTGAAACCAAATGCTGGTCAACTTTGGATGCGGAATCCGTTTACATTCCAGAACCCAAAACCCCTTTTTCTCCATACTCAAACCTCTAAAAACCTCAAAACAAACAATTCTTTATCTTTCTAAAACCCTAATCCAAACCCAAACCCTAACCGTAGCAATGGCAGACTCTTCTTCTCCGGATAACCGAAGACCCACATGCCCATCTTGTTCCAGACCCACACGTGTCTGTCTCTGCACTAGATTCAAAACCCCAGTTCTTGAAAACACCATAGCAGTCACACTTCTTCAACACAATTTAGAAAAGAAACACCCACTTAATTCAGCTAAAATTGCAACTTTAGGTCTCAAGAATGTCAGTCTTGCTCATGTTTCTGATGTTATTTCAGAAGCACATTTTGATATTCACTTTCTTGATTCAAATCTTGATCTGGGTCCTCATGATTCGGTCGAAAATCACAAAAAGGTTGAAGCTTTACAGCCTGCTGATATCAGTGTCACAAATCTTGATATGGGTCATCATGATTCGGTTGAAAATAGCAAAAAGGTTGAATCTTTACAGCCTGCTGATATCAGTGTCACAAATCTTGATATGGGTCATCATGATTCGGTTGAAAATCGAAAAAAGATTGAAGCTTTACAGCCGGCTGATATCAGTTTCACCATTAATAAAAGGGGTGCCATCACAAGTCAGAGTCAGGATTTTGAGCAGCTTTTGGTTGATAAAGATGTGATTGATTGTTTACAAAATGGGTTTACTGTGAAAAGGCTTCGGAGATGGAGTGATGGTAGCTATGTCCAAGAATTTGAAATAGTGGTTCCTTCGGGATCAGTGTTACTATTCCCTAGTGAGAATTCGATTGGGATCGAAAATGTAGATTTTAACGTCAAGAATTTGATTGTATTAGATGGAACATGGGCTAAAGCAACAAGGATGTACAAAGAGAACCCATGGTTAAGAATGTTGCCACACGTGAAATTGGATATGGATAAATTGAGTTTGTATGCTGAAGTAAGGCGACAACCGAAAGCAAGATGTTTGTCATCCATTGAGAGCATTGTTTATGCACTTAAAGCATTAGGTAAAGAAGATGTAGAAGGGTTAGATTGTTTATTGGATATTTTTGAGTCTATGATTGTAGATCAAAGGAGATGCAAAGATGAAAGATTGAAATCGGAAATCGACATTGTATCCATGTAATGTGTATGACCTTGTAAGATTGATTTTGGGATTTTGGTTATAAAATTCTCTTTAAACACTTTGGTTACTTTTCATGTTCCTCAGTTCCGAGTATGTCTTGAATGTGCTCTTCTTCCTTGTGAGTCGTCTAAGACATATTGGAACCCTTTGGTCCCTAAAAAGGGGAACATTTTCATATGGAGGCTTCTTCGTGATCATCTCCCAACCCGGTTGAATCTTAGTCGTAGTGGAGTGGAGATTAATGTTATTACATGCCCTTTATGTGACTACCAGGTGGAATCTGTTGCCCATCTTTACTCCTTGTGCCCATTCTTTACTGAATTAGCGTAGCACTTCACTAATTGGATTGGTATTGACATGCCTATTGCTAGACCCAATTTGATGATAGCTTGGATTCATGAATCTTTATTCCCGTCGATGTTTAAACGTTGGTTGGAAGCTACTTGTTTCGTGTGGTAGTGGTCGATTGGGAAACATAGAAATCAGGTTCTTCATTGGACTGGTGAGGAAGCTATTACATATCTTTGTTATTTTTGGATTTCTAATCGTGATAGGGAAGCTAGTATTTCTTGGCCTATATGGGCAATTGAGTCCATCATTTTTATTGTAATTGTAATTGTAATTGTTCCTTGCTTCAGCGTCTTACCGGAGCATAGTATCAATAAAATCTTAGTTGTTCAAAAAAATAAAAAAAAATACGGAGTAGTTTCTATTGGCAACATTGTGAGTGAACTATATCGACTTTGTGACATTGAACTAAAATGACTTCGGTGAGTTTAAACTACATTGAACTTAAGCACCACACCAAACTTGTGGAATACATGATTGACACAAAGCCTAATGAAAAACACCCTAGAACTAGCAAGCTTAAATTCAGACTTCAAACTTTTGAGAACCCAAACCACCAATCAAGGAGACTTAGAATTGAACTTGAGTGATAATCATTGATCTTTCTTTGCACCGTTTGATGAGACAACCATTAACACATCTTCAAAATCTTTCTAATGAAGTGACTTTCTTTTATGTTCCATGATCATATATATATATATATATTAATTGAGATGGGTGTGTTTCTTTTTGGTTCAACTCTACCAAAATGAATTGGAGTTGCATCATCCAACTACATATTTATTGATAGTACAATACTTTTCAAAGAAGGTTGTGTATCAAATCATACATATAACTTTGTACTAGCACGATAGTTTGAACTATTTAACACTAGCCTGATGCCCGCGCGTTGCAGCGGGGTTGTTAAAAGAGTGAAGAAGGCATAAATGATCAAACAATTCATGTGTCACATTCATTAGAAAACCCATTGATATTTTAACACCAAAAAGTACCAACATTCTAAAAGCGTAAATATGCATAGATATGAGGTACCACAAAGTAAAACGAATAGATATATATAACAAAAAGAAAACGTCAAATCAAATATCTTCTACTTTTAACAAATTGTAACAAATCGTAACTTTTAACAGAAATTCTATAAAAATCACAAAGACAAGTATGTGAGAGTAACTTCTTTTGTAAGAGTAACTTCTACCATGGCAAGTGAGATTCGCCTTGGTTATCAAAGTATTAGAGCAGTTTACATTTCTTTATCACCCATGTTTGTTGGAAGAACCCACATTACTCTCTTTTTATATATAAACTTCAAAAGCAGATCAAATATATTTACAAAAGTTCTTTAGATAACTCAATTGTTAATCAACATTAAATTATGACATTAAATACAAAGTATATTTTGTAACACTCATATGGTCGTTTAGATATGTAGTTAACTCGTCGTTAGTGAAAAGTTTTACTACTGAACAAAGGTTACCTGAGCAAGAAAGTGAGATTCGCCTTGGTTTTTCTTGTCCTCACATCAAGCCTCTCCAATACCTACAAACCCAACCACCAAATTATATACTACAAAATATATAAAAAGAATGCGGAAAAAAATGGCAAAATTTAATAAAATGTGCATAGCTTACAGACGAACTATAACCTTGTTTATTCAAAAATAAAAATAGATATTTATACCAAATTAATATAACATTTTGCCTGCAAAGAAGATTGTTTGGAAGGAAAAAACTATAAACCTAGGAGCTTTGAAGTACATGAACAATCAAGATTGAGCAAATCTCACAAAACTTATATACATTAAAAAGGTAGTATAATAATACTATAAGAACATCATTATTGGAAGAAGACACAAATAGAAATATAGATATAAAGTTGTTACAATCACTCGTTATTATATGAAAAGCAAATGGCACATACAGTAGCAAAATGGTGAGCTTACATCAAGTTTTGAAATCTATCCAAATTTTACAGAATTCATGTTGGGCTTCAACTGTTATACATGAATATAAACAAAACAATAAGCATCAACCCAGCCTATTTTGTCTCATATTAAAAAATAGCCAATTTGACCAAAACCTGTTTAGTGGCATTATCCAACCCACCCAGCCTGCATTGATTTTTTTTCTCTATAACTCTTCACACCATATAGTGATTCGTTCAATCTCACTAAACACACGAAAATGAATCATGTTAAGTAATGTAACAAAAAACTTTTTTACGTAAGTGCAAAGAAGTTTTATCAGCAGAAATTTTTGCCATTTCTTCTTACACTATCGACAAACCATCCAAGTAAACAACAAAGAGACCATCTTTCGTGCATAGATTTTTTCATTTATTTCTCTTAAAAAGCATATTTGTTGTCAAATTTTACTATTCATAAATAGATTAAATAAGTTATCATAATAAGTTGATACCAATTGCATAGTAGCGTATTAATAAGAAGGAGCTTTCTTTGGAACTGCTGCTCGGCGTCTTCCTTTCTTTGCAGCAGGAACATTATCTGAAGCCATAAAAAAAGGTTACGTCAAACCTAAGAACAAATAAGTTGAAACTTGAAAGTGATCAAAGTTAGTGCATTGGAAGAGGATCAAATTCTTTGAAGTGATCAAAGTTTGTTCACGAAAAATTAAACTAACATTAAGTTGGTTATCAAGAGCATCAAGATCTCGCAGCCATAAAGACTTGGAAGGAGTCTTTGTAAGTTCATCAAACTCTGCCTTCTTTGTATCTCTTTCTTCCCATAGCTGTTTCATATTCTGTTCCAGGAATCGTTTTGCTGGCAGTTACGTGGGCCTTTTCTTCTTACCTCATCGGATTCCTCTCCATTTTCTTCATTTCCTTCAATATGACCAACCGCTCCTGCAACAGATGCTTCTAGAATAGCCTCTTTTGAAAATGGTGTGTAAGGCCCAACCATTATTTTCGAAGAAGCCTTTCCAAGCTCCTGCAACCTCTTCATTTTCCAGTTGAAATGAGATGAACACATAAAACAAAACAAAAAAACAACTCATTAAAATCAACACGGCAAGAAATGCAACCTAAGATCTGAAAAACCATGCTACCAAAATGATAATTAATTTAATTAATGTGTATATATATAATGTGTATATGTATATAATCAATAGGTATACTAAATATATTATATAAATAAATGTAAAAGAGAGAGAATGTGTGAGAGAGAAAAGGAATGGGTGTGGGTTTCCTACAGAAAGAAATCAACCTACGATGAAAAACGAAAAGGGTATGGAGGAGGATATAGGCCAGCAGTTGTTAAGTTCTTTGTTTCCAATCTTCCCGATGGATGGCCATGGGATCTCGCAAATTGTCTCAGAGAGTTTGGGGAGATTGCTAGGGTTTATATTGCTAGGAAGAGGAGTAAAGACGGCTACAGGTTTGGTTTTGTTACCTTCAAGGGGGTAAAAGATTGGAAGGCATTGGAAGAGAGTTTGAAGAAGGTCAAGGTGGGGAAAAACTCATTAACGATCAACATTGCAAGGCATGCGGCGGAGAATGAAGAGGCAGGTATTAGTGAAAATAACTTCGGCTCTACCAGAAGACAAAAGGAGTAGCCAAGGCCTTACCCTAGCAACGCTAGTAAAGGGATGAGCCATGGAATGTCATACAGTGAAGTAGTTAAAGGGAGTAGTGTTGTCGATATGGAGAGGGTGAAAGAGTTAACAATTGACAAGGAGGTGAATGTGTTGTCTAACATCCAGGGGTTGGCTTTGGTTGCCAAATGCCTCAACCTCGAGGTGCTATCCAATCTTGGTAATCTGTTGGGTGGCCTTGGGTCTTCTGGGTTGAAAATCCAGTATTTAGGGGGTTTGAATATGTTCCTTATCTTCCCTGATGAGATGGGAGCGAAAACTTTCCTTGAGTCTAAAGGCGTTTGGAGCTCGTGGTTCTCCAAACTGGATGTTTGGTCTAGGCAGTCCTTCCCATTTGAGAGGATTGCGTGGATCGATATTCTAGGCGTGCCCCTTCACCTTGCTTCCACTGAGACCTTCAACAAGATTGGTGGCTGCTTTGGGAAACTGGTACATTCGTCCAACTACGATGAAAGCGATTGGAATAGAGCTGGAGATGGTGTGGGCATCCTCATGGGCGAAGGAGAGACAAGAAATACCAGTTTGGGTTTCTGAAAAACAAGTCAACGGTTTTAGAGGGTGGGCAAGGGGGTCAAATGCCCACCCTGAAATTTAAATTTTATCATATATTTTTTAAATTTACATGGATTTTTAAAATTTTCTTATAGGTTTTTAAAATTTTGCCCACCCTCGGATTTTTTTTCCATGGATTTTAAAATTTTGCCCACCCTTGGATTTTTTTCTGGTACCGCCCCTGAACTGAAGCCCAAGCTGTTCTATTGTTAGCCGTGATCATGTCCAACCTGTGAATTCTGGTAATCGTGATGATGGTAATCCGTCGGGGAATTTGCATGACAGTCCAAGGATGGGGGATAATGAAGAGGCGGGGGTGGTTAACGAAAAGGTGGTGCATGGGGAGGGAGCAAATACATGCTGCTTTCCAATCTAGGTGGGGGGCCCAAGGCATATTTCGTTTTCTCCATAAAGGTAGATGAAAAGGTTAATGGGGGGTCAACTTGTCACGTGAGAAGAAGGGGGTTCAAAATTTAATTTCGATGAGATGTGGACTATTAGGGCGCGTTTAGTTACATAAAACATTTTCTAATTTTCCGTTTTCATTTTTAAGAAAATGAGAAGGGTTTTCTAACCCTAGAAAACCCTTGAAAATTTTGAAAACGCGTTTAGTGACAATTTTGGAAAATACAAGGAGTTTTCCATTTCTAAAGTGGAAAACATTTAGATTACTATAAAAAGATGTTTTCAAGTTTTCCCTTAAAAAGTAGAAAACAATGTTTTCTGGAAATTTGTTTTGGAAAACTATGATTTAATCGCGTTTTCTGTTTTTCATGTTTTCTTAGAAAACAAAAGTGGAAAACAAGAGGAGTTTTCCCTAACTAAACGCGACCTTAAATTTTCTGGAAAAGGCCCAAGGCCCAGAAAGAGGCCCAGGGAATCAGATCCACTTTCACCTTCAGGGAGTTTGGGCCTTGATGAAAACTTTGAGTCAAGAGGTTTAGATCAACCTAATTCAGAGATGGAGATGACAGGAAAAAACATCGCCTAAGTGGTTTCCCCATTCAAGAAAAGAACACTCTTCAATCCACAAGCAGGGTCACTGAAACTATGGACACATCGGATGTATTGATGGAACCTGAGGCTCTTGAGACACTTGAGATGGGCAAGAAGGTAGGGGTCGATCTCTTCAACGCCACATACGAGGTCAAGAAAGCTATAGAGGATGAAGGTATGAATGTTGTTAACTAATGAATTGCCTATCTATAAACTAGCACGGTACCCGCGCAATGCAGCGGCAGTGGCGGCTGCGGCGGTGTGGTGTTGGCGGCGACCGATGGTGATGTCGGCGACTGATGGTGGTGGTGGCGGTGTCAAGTGGTGTAGGTAATTGATGTAAAGGGGCTAATGGAGATATGTTAGAAAATAAAGGATTGATAATGTAATTTAATCATTCAGGGCAATTTAGATAATTTGCAATGAGTAACTTTCAATAACGGGGTGTATTCTTTATAAGATAGTACAGGAGGGGTGGGGGGAGATAAGAAAGGAAATTGGATAAAAAGTATTAAATTTAATGAAAAAGTCTCGCTTTTAGCATTACAAGAATCTCGGAGTCAAGGGGTTGGGGAAGAAGTTATCCGGAAATTTTGGGGAATGCCGGGTTTGGATTTCGATATTGTGGAACCGGTTGGGAGGTCAGGTGTGGTTTGTGCGTGGGATCTAGGAATTTTTTCGAAAACAGAGTGTATAAAAGACAATAGCTTCTTGATGATAAAAGGGGTTATAAAGGGGGTGGATGAGGTGGTGTACTTGGCAAATGTGTATGCGCTTCAAGGTAGCAATGATAAGAAAATTCTTTGGGGCTAGTTGGCGGACATCATCAACAGATCCCTGGGCCTTTGGTTCCTTATGGGCGACTTTAACACTGTCAGGAATAAGGAAGAAAGAAAAGGGTCCAGTTTTAAACATATTTGCGCCAAGGATTTCAATGAGTTTATTGTGAATTCCGGGCTCCATGAGTACGAGATGAAAGGGAGCAGATTCACTTTTTGTAAAGAAGACGATAGGTGGAAAAAATTGAGTAAGATCGACAGATGTCTGGTTAGCAGGAACGTTATCTACAAGTGGCCTGAGGCTTGTTTTAGGGCACTTCCTCAGACCATAACCCTCTCCTCTTGGCAATCGCGGATCTTAATTATGGTCCTAAACCGTTTAGATTCTTCAACTCTTGGCTAGACAGCCCGGAGTGTGTGGAAGTGGTAGAAAAGGCGTTGGATCTTTTTCATTTTGAGGGGCCTCCTGATGTTCTTTTGATGATGAAATTTAGATGGTTACGTCAGTATGTTAATTGTTAAGGAATGGCGGGATAAAAAATCAAAAAAGGAGGATGAGGAAACCGAACTATGTAAAAAGGAATTGCAAGATCTGGATCTTCTGATGGAAGTGGCTGACTTGACTGCTGATGAGTCGTGGTCCAGGTTCGAATGCAAAAGAGGAATTTTGGAGTTGGAAGACATGAAAGTCAAAGACCTTAAACAACGCTCAAGGTGCAAGTGGGCGATAGAAGGAGACGAGAACTCCCGATTTTTTCTTGGCATCATAAACAACAGGAAGACAAGCAACTCAATTCCCGGCCTCTTAGTGAATGATGTATGGATTTCAAAGCCTAATCTGGTGAAGAAACATGTTTATGGGGTTTTCAAAAATAAGTTTCACGAAGATTGGGTCAATAGGCCCGCTGTGGATTGTTTATTGAATTCCACCTTACCTGACCAGGAGGCATCGACATTAGAATCTATGTTTTATGCAGAGGAGATCACGGCTACAGTTTTTGATTGTGGCGACGATAGTCCCCAGGTCCCGACGGTTTCAGTTTCAAATTCATAAAAAGGTTTTGGAAACGGTTTGAAGATGACTTCTTGGCGGTTTTTCAGGCTCTTTTTGCTGATGGTTCTATTAACAGAGGTTGTAGCGCTTCGTTTATTACTCTTATCCCCAAAATAAAAGACCCGGGCAAGCTTAACGACTATAGGTCCATCACCCTTGTGGATATCATCAGCAAAGTGATCTCCAAAGTCTTAGCTAACAGGCTTAAAAAAGTTCTGAGCCCGCTAATTTCCAGCAATCAGTCAGCCTTTCTTCACGACCGCTTAATTTTGGATGGGCCCCTCATCCTTAACGAGTTAGTTTCAAAAAGTGCAAACAAAAGATTTTTGTTGATTTTAATAAGGCCTACGATAATTGGGTGTTCCTTTTGTCAGTCATGAAACAAATGGGTTTTGGTTATCGGTGGTGTAATTGGATTCATGGAATTCTAAAGTCGTCCAGAGCCGCTGTCCTTGTGAACGGCTCACCCACGTTTGAATTCCAATGCACAAAAGGGTTGCGCCAAGGGGATCCCATATCCCCATTCTTGTTTCTCATTGTTATGGAAGGTTTGACGGGGATGATGAAAGCGGCGAAATTGAATGGGTCCTTCCCGGGGTTGGCTTTACCGAATCATGGGCCATCTATTTCCATCTATTTCACACTTACTTTACGCTGATGATTGTACGTTTGTCGGTGAATGGTCGGAGGAGAATGTTAAACAGGTCGCTCGTATTCTTAGAGTCTTCTACTTATGCTCGGGACTAAAAATAAACATGGGAAAATCGGAGATATATGGATTCGGGGTGGAAGAGGCCGAAGTCAGAAGGGTCACCGGTGGTGTGTGTTGTAGAGTTGGGATTGCACCTTTTAATCATTTGGGAATACGTATCGGAGGTAACGTGAACAGAATAGCCAGCTGGAACTTCCTTTTCGACATTTTTAAAGCTAGATTGTCAAAGTGGAAGGCGTCATGTTTGTCCATAGGAGGGAGAGTCACTCTCATCAAAGCTGTACTGGAAAGCTTACCGTC
Source organism: Asclepias incarnata (assembly GCA_025447715.1). Lineage (NCBI taxonomy): Eukaryota > Viridiplantae > Streptophyta > Magnoliopsida > Gentianales > Apocynaceae > Asclepias > Asclepias incarnata. Next base: position 25,941 of record JAOEHQ010014024.1, read on the forward strand.
GTACTATTTTTCTCTTTTTATAGTCCCGGCAAAGGTTATTGAGGACCTTGAAAGAATCATGAAAAAATTTCTGTGGTGTGGGTCGGCCAACACTAAGAAGATTCATTGGGTATCATGGGACGTTGTGGCCTCACCGGTTTCTGATGGAGGTCTCGGGATTTGCAACCTTAGAGAATCGAATATCACGTTAATCACCAAATGGCTTTGGAGATATAAAAATGAACCCTGTAGCTTGTGGAGACAGGTGATTGATGCTTTACAAAACAACAGGTGTTGGTCTTAGCTGCCGTGTATCAAGTCACAAAGTGGGATCTGGTGTTCGATTGTCAAGACGATTACTAAGGTTAAAGTGGCAGATGTGAGCTTGAATCATATGGTCAAAGGGGTGCTCGGCAACGGTACAGAAATCAGGTTCTGGCTTGACTCGTGGGCAGTAGTGAGCCGCTCAAAGATTCCTTTCCACGCCTCGTTCTTATGGACAGTAACAAAAGGTGCTCTGTCTCTAATGTCCTAATTTCTTCATCATGCTGGTTGAATAGTGTTAGTCCAGATTCTCTGGACTCATTATTTGATTTGTCATGTAATAGATATTCATCGAAGCTAGTAATCTGTTATCTGAAAAGAGAACCTAACTGGTTAGGTTCAGATTACTACTGCTTCACTCCAGTCAAGATCTACCTTATACTGATCATTTTATCTGAAGTCGAAAACTGAAGAAAGAAGAAAGAAGATAGTCTCAGTGGCGGATTCCAGAAGACTATTTTACTGAGATCAAAGACTAGAAACTGTAACACCCCGCCAAGGCGGAATACGCGGGATGCACAGTTAATGTTGATGCATAGCACAAGTACAATAGATCACAA
>JAOEHQ010014025.1:0-15715 GCA_025447715.1 Asclepias incarnata
ACCATTATAAGACAACAACAATTAAAATTAATTAATTTTAACTACATATAATACTTGTAAAAATTTGGGATGTTACATTTTGACCAGTATTTTTATAATATATGTTTCTTACTATTATTGAAGAGACCAAATGCATGTGATGAAACATGTTTAAATTTTATTTTCTTTACAAAGAAATCAATCGTATTTATAGTCAATCCGTACAGGTATTAAGACTAGTTAAAATATATATAACTTTAGTTCGGCTAAAATAAAAACCGATTGGTTTTTTGGTTGAATTTGCGGTTTGATTCTTGGTTACCCACGTATGACATCCCGTATCCTTTATGACTTTATTTATATTCCCTTTTTTCTTGCGTGAAAGACACGAGAAGGAAAATGGAACGGGAAGACCAATTAAATTAAATACAAAAGTAAAGTATTATGCTTTTTTACTTTGGTCTTTAGAAGACAAAACAAAACCACTCACTGCCTTTTCAACCAAGCATAATGAAACAAAAGTTTGTTTTTTTTTCTTTTATTTGGTGAGATTATTGATTTGAGTTGATAAAAGCTTCAATAAGATATCTCAAGTTAAATTTTTTTTAAAAAGTGAATAAAACTTAACAATTAAGTTAATCAAAACACCCCGTGTATTGAGCATTAAATACGAGTAGTAGTCTATTCCTTTCAAATAGTAGTAGTCTATTACTCTATTATTTCTTCGTATGACCATGATGTTTGTCGTTTGGTTCCTAAAATGTATGAAAATTTGATGGAATGAAATTTGAAAATTTTATTTTGTCATGTTAAGTTAATATAGGAAAAATCTAAATTTTCTTCTACTAAATTTTCATACATTCTGAAAACCAAACGACCCTTAGATCCACTTATTTTATTAAAAAGAAAAAAACCAAAAACAAAAACGTCCATGTTTGACTTTTTAACAACTTTATGTATTTTCCTTTAATTTTCCCATAAATCTCATATTCTTTTCATCGTAAAATATAAGAAATGAATTTTTAGTTAAAATCTTAAATGAGAGTGACATATAATTCACATCTTTTCCCTTTTCATTCACACATAGTACAATTCTTTAATCGATAATTGCTTTAACCATTTAACTTAATATATTTCTTGAATGATAAGTTTTGAGTTGGTATTTTAACCACTTAATTTGCTTTTTGGAATAATAAAAATTTTAAGATTAATTGAATTAGTATTTTGACTATTCAAATTGCCACCCAAAATTCCTATTAAAAGATTCAAAAGATTTAATGGGTTTCAATATTATAGCAACAAAAGTTAAGATATACAACATTCAGAAAAAAATTTAAGTGGTTAACAAACTCAAGTGGTTAAAACAAGTTTCGGTTCAAAATTAAGAAATTGAATTATTATTAATTAATGTTTTTCTTACTTGCACCTATGGTTCATATGGTTATAAATATTTATCAAACTAAAACTAATAGAAACATTTTAGTTCTATAAATGATTATAACTGTATGTTCAAAAGACATAAAAGTTAACAAAGTCTTTTATATAAATTATAACACATTGATTTAATTGATACTTACACTACTAAAAATAAACAATTGAAACGTCATCACTCAATTCACCGCTTGCTATGAAAATATCATTTTATTTTTATGGAGCATTTATAAAACCCTTTTTTTTCCCGTTAAATATAAGTCATAGGGTAAAATACACCAAACAAAAAATATATACGGTATATATATACACCACACTATCGTAATCTCTTACATTTATTCTTTTTTACCTAAGATTTGCTAATGAGTCATAAAGATGATCACTAATACATTTTTATTATACTAGATGGATGCCTGCGCGACGCGGCGGTGACGGGGGGTGGTGGTGGTGGCGACTGGCAGCGGCGGCGGCGAGGAGTAGTGTAGGTTATTGATGTATAAGTGAGTAGTGTAGTTAATTTAAGAGTTAAGGGATAGATATTGTAAATTAATTCATTAAGGGTATTCTGGGTATTCAATAGGTTCATGGTTAGTGTAAGTTAATTTAGTAAGAGCATAATGGGTATTTTAAAGGCTGAAAGTTGATAAGAATATGGGGGGATTTGCTTTATATAGCTAGACGAATGCACGCGTGATGCCACGGCGATGGTGGTGAGGGCGGTGGTGGTGGTGGCGACAGGTGGTGATGATGGCGAATGGTGGTGGTGGTGGCGGCGACAACGAGTAGTGTAGGTTACTGATGTAAAGGTAATTGATGTAAAAATGGGGTAGTGTAGTTATTTTAAGAGTTGGGGGATAGATGTTGTAAAATAATTCATTAAGGATATTTTAGGTATTGAGTTGGTCAATAGATAGTGTTAGTTCTATTAGTAAGGACATTTTAAGTATTTCAAATGCTAAAAGTTGAAAGGGAAGTATTTGCTTTAATAAGGAGTAAAGATAGTATAAATATATTATTATATTAAGGTTTTTTTTTTTAAACGCCAAATATTATTAATATGCAAAACTAGCAAGATGCTAAAAATACATACAAAGTATAAATCCATTGGGTTCAGCTGATGTTTGAGGAGTTCGATCGATTCGATAACCAAAAGAAACTTATTCCTTTCAATTCTTTAACTGCGTATCGAAGCGATGGTTTTTTGGCAGAGAAGATGTGATCGTTCCAAGTTTTCCACAATACCCAACAATAGGATAGGATAATGAGTTGGATTAACTTTTGTTTCCGAAGGTTTATAGGGATGGCTTTTGAAGTGGGAGGTGACACCACGAAGTCATGATGCTCCATAAATAATCTGCAAAGGGACAGTGAAGGAAAGATGCTCAACAGTTTCATCTTGTAAGTTACATAATGAGCAAAGAGGAGCTGACATTAGGACGTTTCTGATTAGAAGTTGATCCTTAGTTGGGATACGATTCAGCTCAATTCTTCAGCCAAGGACACTGGCTTTAGATGGGGCGAGCCTGATCCAAGGAAAAACCCACTTTTTGGGTCCAATTTCAACGTTTTGTAGTCTGTATCTCATCAATTTTACAGTGAAAACATGGGATGGGTCTGAATTCCATTCCCAAGAATCGTTGCTATTGGAAAGAGTTGTGTGTTGGATCTGGATTTTCTTAACTAGTGTGTATGAGACACAAGTTATGATATATTTAATAAACTCCTTATCTTTTAAATACTCAATAAATGCATTTAATATTCATTAAATCGATCTAACAATTATCATTTTATATAAAACTTTTTTTTCAAACGTATTTTATATAAACTATAAATGCTTATTTTCATACTTATTAAAATTTGAGTTCATTTAATACATCATAACTTGTGCCTGTACAAGTTAGCAAAATCCATATATTAAATACTGATACATGTTAGTTAGATATTAGTACATAAAATAATGTATTAGGACGATGGCCACCTGTCACACTACATCTCATACCTCATTTCCAACCAATCTATTTATGTCACTTCACTTTTATCTTTTTCATACCTCATTTCCTTACATTGTTGGCAATTGCTATACCATACTGTATTCGATACCTGACTACAATTAAATAACTAAATAAATTCACGAACAAACAAAATACCATAAATGCAATGGTCTCTCTCTCCTTTTTCTCGTGCAGTATATGATACCACAAAATCCATACCGCGTCCCATACCACGTTAACGGCGGCAGTGTTCCCGCGTGATATGGGGTCTATCTCGTGTCATCTAGCATGCATTGCCATCGCCCTTAGTGTATTGGTACATACAATAATCAATAATGTATTAGTAACAACATATAAACCATCGTAAATGGAGAAAATTTGCATTAAATTGTATTAAATTTGTTTCATTTTGCTATGTGTATATTTAATTGACAAAACTTCTGATTTTGTTAACCATAGTTTTTAAAGTTATGGTTATTGCTCAGTAAAATGTTGCATGATGGCTTATAATAATGTCCAGGGAATGATTATTTTTATGTATATCATTTTAATGTGTGTTAACTGTAACCTTAAAAGATGTGATTAACAAAATCCAAACTTCTGTTTTATGTATTATTTTTCTATACATTATGCTATTATGTGACTATATATATTCCATTAACAATTATTTTTTCTGACATATCAACCATATAATTTGCCATGTCATTTACCATGACATCAAATATGTATCACATCAGTTTACAAGTTATAATATGTCACATAATTAAACTTTACAGTTTGACATGTACAATATAATTTTTGATAGTTGCATACCATAATGATAAAATGAGATAATTTTATATGCTATGTTTTAAAAATAAAATATTGATTGATATTGATGTTGATAAATCATACAGTTATCCAAAACATATGGGTCGTGAAAGAATATTATTGACCTGTTTGTCATGTTTCTTTAAAACAAATTCTTAATAATAATTGTAATAAATAAATAAATAATAATAATGATAATAATAATAATTGATAAAATAATAATAATGATAACGATAATAATAATAATAATAATAATAATAATAAAAAATGTGAATTCCTATGCGAAATGTGTTAGAATATAAAATGTGTGAAACACTAATACACAACTTAAATATTACTAACATGCAATGTTGGTTGGAAAACATATACGTTAAGTATCTCTTTTCCTATCGACACTGTATGTTAGTGTTAACTAAAATGTATGTTAATAGTAACTATTAACATACTTCTTAGTTAATACTGACATGCATCTTAGTTACAAAGATGCATTATATCTTAATAACTAAGATGCATGTCAGTTGTAACTACTAATATGCATCTTAGTTACCATTAACATGAATCTTAACTTCATCCCTATCATACATGGCAGAGCCATGACAGTAAGAGCAACGCACGTACCGTATCAAACCATCACCATCTCTTGGATCGTCGTCCATCAAATCCAGATCATTCCCAGATGCGTTCAGCTTCCAACCCTTTTATAAATTCTCTCGAATCCCCCTGAATGGGCTACGCCCGTTTGATTAAGGGTTACGCTCGTACCGTATCACTTGTTCTGGCGATGGTGGTGGTGGTGGTGGTGGTGGTGGTGGGGGCGGCGGGGGAAGAAGGCTAGTGGTGGTGTGTAGAGCTGGCAAATTGGGTACCTGTCAGGGTCTGTTAAAACCTGTTAAAGGAAAAAAAAAATATACTATGCAGTTTTTTTATTTTCTAAAATAATTGTTTTTAGTATTCTAGGGTTTATTAGTTAATTTTTTTGATACATAAAATGTATAACTGCCACACTTAAACCACCAAAGTCAAGTATTAAACGAGTCATTTTCATGTTTAAAACTTATGTTATTCGCACGTTCTGAACCTGTTAAGACCCGATTTGCCACCTCTAGTGGTGCGGGGTGGGGGAAAGAGAGACGCTGCCGTTGGGAAAAAAAAAAAAAAAAACCCCCCTTCGTATGCTTCGCGAGATACCACACTTCACGCTGTAACTTTCCCCAATAATAATAATAATAATAATAATAATTGTATATATTCATTTTCGTACACACAAATGCAATTTTTTATATCCTCCAAAAGAAAAACCAAAAAACATTAAATCTTGAAAAAGGGTTTTTCCAAAGTTGTAGTAATAAAATTGTACTAGTGAGTAGTGACTGCTGGCTAACAATAATTAAACATTATTTCCACCACTTCATCCCCTTTTGTTTGTTTGTTTGAGCAGTTTCTTTGAGCTTGCTTATTAATGATGCAAACATCCCACGATATTAGCAACGAAGTTGTTGCTAATGATGATGACAGAAATGCCTTAGAGGTTCATGTTTTGTCTTCTTTTTCTTGTTTTGTAATAAAGTTGTAATCTTTTCTTGCGGGTCTTGTTTTTTTTGGTAAATCTTGAAATTTTATCCAATACCCATTTGTATAAAGGTGTTTTTTTAGTTCATGGCAGCTCAAATTTTGTGGCTTCTTGATGTGGCACCACCTAAATCTTGAAATTATTTGTTTCTTGAATTTTTGAGACAATTTATAATTTCTGTGATTTTGTATGATTTACTGGATAGGAAATTAAGGCTTGATCCTTTAGGGTAAACGGGTAAACGAAGAGGGATCCTGTTGAGGCTGCTCATGGAAAGTCGAGCTTTTGGCTATGATGTACGTGGCCTAACCAGTATTCCCCGTTTTCTACGACTTTTTCCATGGCCATCCTTTAGGGTTGTGGGTAAATAATGTCTAGTTGTAATAACTGTGTTAAATCCCACATCTGTTGTGTTTTTTTTCTCATGATGAGTTTCATCTTTTTTGAAGATAATACTTGCCTGAAATAAAGATATATACTCAAATCTTGGTTGTTGGGTTACATAATGACATAAGGTCATCTTTATTATTGATATAGGTTTAGAGTTGTTTGGAGAAAAATAGTGATTGTTTATAATTGCTGCAAATATAATTGTGTAAAGAGTTTGACTACATCTAGTATTCCATCGAAAGTCAAATGCTGCTTAAATATTTATTTATGTTATTGTTGTAATTTGTGAACATTCCTTAGTCCCAATGTAGAAGCCAACTCTTGATGCAGTTGCAACTTGCAAGCAAACAATAATAAATAAAAATTTGTTCCATAAGCTTCAATCTTTTCCCCAAAAAGATTTCATAATGTTATAGAATGTATTATTTAACTTTGCTTAAATAGAGGTATAATAATTAAAATAGTTATTATTGGTATTTGCAGGCTGATTCCAGGGAGAAGGAATCTACAAGTGAAGTTATAAATTCTGGAAAACACGCTCGTCGTTTAGATTTATCACTTAATATACCCCCAAGACATCCACATTTTGGTGGTAGTAGTGGAAGCGGGAAGGCTTTACTCCAGTCTCCTAGTGTTTCATCCAATGGTGGGACCTCATCACGGGGAATTTTTAGAGGTTTGAGTTTCAAAAAGAAGGATCCTCCCAATGGTGAAAGTAGCTCTCTTCTTCGTTCTGACACAAATGCACCACCACCCGAAAGCCCTGCTGTGACCAACAATATGTCCACTTTAAAGGGAAAACGATGTACATCTCTTCCGGTCAAACATGGGTCAATTCCTTCCCCTTCAGTCACCACACCCATTTCAGCTAGGACATATAGTGAACAACAAAAATCACAAGTAAGATGTTCCCAACAGTTACATTAAATCAACAAACTTGTATAGAACTCATTTATAACATGCTTGAGTCTGATCGCTAGAGGGGAAAAGGGGCAGGTCGGGGAGGTTGAGTCACGGGTCAAGATGGGTCAAACAGATTGGGTTGACCTGAAACAATTTTTGTCCAAAGTTTTTATTTTTTATTTTTATTTATAGATAATTAGTGTCTCCGATATTATTTTTATTTTGGGTAAAAATTAGTGTCTCAAATTTGATTACAAGATTATACTATTTTTCAATATCCTATTTTTTAGTAAAATTGATTGGGATTGTTTATTTAAGTGATTATATGCTTATTCCTTCTTTTTAAGCAGATAACCAATATCAAACACCCTTCTGAAAACTGCTTATTTTAGAACGCTGGTTGGTATCTGCTTTTTTATAAGCTGATATGCACTTTAATATAAACAAAATCTGAAACACCCAAATATGGTAGCTTTTAACACATTTGACCCTTTTCCCTTTTAAGTTAATCTTATAATGATACATGATGTTTGACTGTATAGGAAAATGTAACCTGCATTGGCCGGTTCATAAGTGAATGATCCGAAATCGCTCCGGAAATTCTAATTTTGTTTGACCGGAATTTTGTTGTAAAACAGATTTGAATTTATACTGCACAAACATTATATTGTGACACGTTTTGTCTATATTGTTTTTCCTGCAGATGGGGGCGGCGCAACCTTCAGTTTCAAGGTCTCTTTCTGTGCCTGGACGAAACATTGTTATTGTAAGATCAATCTCATTTGCAACCCGCAAGGATAATGATCAAATAGAAAATGCTGATGGTATGTTCAGACCATATAACATGTTGCAATTACTACTGTTAGTTGCAGGTTGCTTTTAACTTATATGAAATAATTGCTTGTCAAATGAAGATCATAACAGTCCTGTTCAAGTGGAAAATGATGAAGAGATTGACGAGGAAGAAGCAGTTTGCAGGATCTGTTTTGATACATGTGATGAAGGTAATCAGCTCAAAATGGAATGCAGCTGCAAAGGTGACCTAAGACTTGTACATGAAGAATGTGCTGTCAAGTGGTTTAGTGTCAAAGGGAACAAAAACTGCGATGTTTGTGGTCATGAAGTCTCAAATTTACCAGTGACTTTACTTCGTATGCATAGTTATGTTCAAAGACAAAATATCACAGCACAAAATCAACAGGGTCTGAGTTCTGCAACAATAAGGTGCATAATTTCTGAAGTTCATGTTTGAGGAAATATTTATGCAGCATTAAAACATAAATGGACACCAACTCCCCAGAATATGATATATATAGTTAGGTCTTAACTATTAATGGGAAGATTAAAAAAGCAGAAATACTCGTGATGTTGCATTCTTTCCACAATTTTTTAGTTTGTTGGTTTCTCAAATTTTAAATGGGGAATTCCTATATGTTTATGCAGTGCCTGGCAGGACTTTGTGGTTCTAGTTTTGATAAGTACTATATGCTACTTCTTTTTCCTCGAGCAGCTTCTGGTGAGCCCTCTTTGCCTTAAATCGGTGCTTTCCAGTGCTAACTTAATATTTTTTATATTTGTGTTCGACTTAACATTTAGAACATATCTTCTGTTTTTTTCTTCGTTTTTTTCCAAAAAAACCTTTTCGGAAAGGGTGGTAATACAATAATTCAGATCTTTCAAATTTCATGTTTTTTTTTAATCATATAGCCTTTTCTTTTTTGGCTTCTGGATTTCTGGTGACGTTATTACATTCTCATATGCAGATCCACGACCTGAAAACTCAAGCTGTTGTGATTGCCGCACCATTCTCTTTTACGTTTGGCATTTTATCGTCTACATTTGCCGTTATTCTTGGTATAAGTTATTCTAAAAGTTTCTCGTGGCATATATAATGTTGCAACACAATCTTACAGTACCCTTGTTCCAACTACAGCAATCAAAGAGTATATTTGGACATATGCGGCTCTTGAATTTGCACTTGTAGCTATGATTCTACATTTATTCTATTCTTGGGTAAGTTACATATTTAAAGGGTATTTTGGGTAAATCTGTGATGCTACATAGCTGGTTACTGAAATCATAAACAAATTCATTTTTTTTGTTGCAGCTTCAGTTGAAGGCAATATATGCAGTAATGCTGTCATCAGTTTTGGGGTTTGGAACAGCTATGACCCTCAATGCATTGTATATCCGCTACTTTGTCTGGCGAGTTCAAGTCCCCCGAGAATCCAACAGCGTTTGATGAGAGAAATATGGTAGATGCTATATATATCGTGTACATACATAATTAATCTCTCTCGACATAAGGGGTTAATCAGTCTGGAGGTTATTTTCCATTGACCTCAGTGGGCTGTACCAGTGTTGAGGGGAAAATGTGTTACTAGTGTTTCCTTTGTATTTCTTGAAAAAAAAATTGTCTCCATTATTGGAGTCCATGATGATTGATCTTTATAAAAATGGCAATTTGTAGATTGCTTGCGTTCGATTCCAGAATTTATCCAAATGTGACGTTACAAAGAAATACGCCACTTCAAAAACATCTGAATATGCTAAAATGATAGTTGATAAACTGATTCAATAAAATTATGGTATAAAATTGTTAACAGTAATCATAAATTTACTGAAAAGTTTTGTCATTTTGATTAATAAAATGTATAAAAAAGATGAGAAAGCCATTTTCTTTACAAATTTTGGTACCTTAAAAATAGAAAGCATTATTTCTTATTCCAGATTATGGTAACATTGAGATATGGAATGAAGGTGCATGATATATCCAGTTGACTTTCCAGATCTAAGATTGTTATGTTGAGTATTGACTTACTAATATAACTATATAAGTCATCAAGTCAACTATTTTTCTTGCTTCTTGAAGATGATTCATGTGCTGGATAACATGTACATTAAATTGTACTTTGCATAGTTTATATTTCATTACATCCCACTTGAAATTAGAGTGCGACCTTTTCCGCTCATATAAGGGCATGCAAATTTTGGTTTTAGGCAATGCCCAAAATGGTGACCAACACAAGACTATGCCAATGGTTGTGCGTAATACTATTCATATTGTCGAAAACAGAATGTTCAGACGATGTTGAAATGACTTGCATGCAAAGTGCTATTGCCAAAGGAGCTGGTATGCTTGTTTCCTCAAACTCTCTGTGTGCGTGTTTGTGTGTGTGTGTGCTAATAATGTTGTGGTGCAGTTTGTTTAGATGGAAGCCCACCTGTATACCAGTTTGATAAAGGATTCGGAGAAGGTGTTGACAAGTGGTTAATTCACATACAGGTTAGTCATTTCATATGTTCATATATCCACTTACTCTTAGTATTTGAAGTATCATATGATATTCAATTCATATGCAATCTGCATACAAGGAGATATATGTTGGCCTCATTCTTACATGACCTTAACCTCAGTATGGGAAGTATCTTACATGATTAATATTTAGAAACAAAATTGTGGCACTCTAGTGGGATGAAGGTTAGGTAAGGGACCATTTGGATATACAGAGAGGGCTGTCTTAATGAGGCACTATATATGAATCATGTGAGATGCTATAAAAAGTACCATGACCTTAATACAAACTTATGTGTGTTTAGGGAGGAGGATGGTGTGAGTCGACAAAAAGTTGTCTTTTACGTGTGAACAAGAGCAATGGAGTGGGTTCATCGACACTTATGCAAAAGTTTAATTTCACAGGAGTTTTCAGTAGTAAGCAAGAGTTCAATCCAGGTAGGTGCTCATATCTGTACAATATTAGATAAATGGACTTATATCTGTGGTGCAAATAAAGTTTGTTCAAATTTTCAGGCTTCTACAACTGGAATAGAGTCATCATGAGGTATTGTGATGGAGCATCATTTACTGGGGATGTTGAAAAAGTTGACCCTGTAAGTCATGCTTTTTGGAGCTCCGTCACAAATTACAGTGATTCAATGTTTCTCATTTATTTTACAAATCTTCAGGCTACTAATCTTCATTATAGAGGTGCAAGGATCTTCAATGTTATTCTGGATGAACTGCTAGCAAAAGGACTCAATAAAGCATCCAGTGTATGCCTCTCTCTCTCACACACATCTATTCTCTCTATGTAATACATATGTTCTCTCGATGATATTTAAATCATGGTGGCAGGCACTGCTAACTGGTTGTTCATCTGGTGGGTTAGCTGCCATATTATATTGTGATAAGTTTCGAGCCAGGTTGCCAACAACTAGTCAAGTAAAATGTGTTCCAGATGCGGGTTTTTTCGTTCATGTGTAATTCACCTTTCTATAACTTGTTTTCTTAATCAATCCAAAGATAACTGTCTTCTATCATCAATATTACATTTCTACTACATCCTATTTTCTAACAGGAAAGACATATCTGGAAAATACCACTTTGAGAAGTTCTTCACCAAGATCGTTAAACTACATGTTCTCCCTCTTCTCTATCTCCATCATATTTTATATACGCATATATGTGTGTGTACATGCAATATCTATCAAATTGCGAGTTCTGATAAGGTACTTGGATTTTGGCTGTAGAATTCAGAGATAAATTTGCCCTCCTCATGTACTTCAAAGATGAAACCTGGTTTGGTAAGCTCCAGTTTTCTTCACTACTACTCATTCTGCTGCCACAAGAGTACAGTTTGACTTTCAAAGTCAAACAAACTAAATTGTTAACTTTCAAGTTGACACTATCGCGTGAAGTTTCAATAAAATGGTAAGAACCACTTTAAGCTTCATAAAACCACAAAAGGTGACAGTAGTTGAGAAGTTATGAAGGATCTTAATGTTAATTACTTCACGTTAACAAGATATAAAGTTGACCTCAAAAGTCTACTATAAAGCTTTCTTCTATTACTGTCATGAAACTAAAAAATTCAATACTGTTGCAGTGCTACTACCCGCAGTTCATTTTGCCAGAAATCAAGACACCAGTGTTTGTCATAAACTCGGCCTACGATTCATATCAGGTCCGTCATCTTCATGTGTATGTTTTAGTGTGATTCTATGTGCAAATGTGATGTGTGTAAGTGTGTGATGCTTGCTCACTTGTGTTTACTCTGATTCTTCAACTTGATATTGCATTCAAGATACAAAACATCTTAGCCCCAAAGAAGGCTGATAACCACGATTCATGGTCAGCATGCAAGTCGAATATATCGAATTGTTCCCCTATCCAACTCAAAAGATTGCAAGGTCACTTCTAAACGAACCTTGTATTCATTATTAAATTGTATAGTACAAAGTAACAAAAGTTAAGATTCCATAAACTTTTTTTCTTCTTTACTTTCAGATTTTAGGTCAGATTTCATAAAGACATTGAGAGCAGGACAGGGTAAATCCAAATTCAACTCCACATCAAGAGGAATGTTCATCAATTCTTGTTATTCCCACTGCCAAACAGGGAATCAGATTAATTGGCTTGGAGATCCTGCTTCAAAGCTAGATAATAAGGTGAGCATTATTTTATCCCAACAATTTTAAACTAGAGGACACATACACTTTGACTTTCTATACTTAAATACATTACTCTTCAACCCCAAAAATTAGAAGAAATTTGATAACAAGTATCAAGAGTAGTTGTACTTGATTGTTATTAGTATTAGTTTATAGGGTATCTATGTGTAAACTCTATGTCTATAAATTCATCCCTATAAATTCATCCCTATTGTAACATAGTACAACTACAATTCATAAATACAAAATGTTGGGGATATACAGTCAACGAACAGTAAATCGGATACAATCAGAGATTAAGAACGTTTTGTATGTGTGTTTGAGAGAAGAACCAAAGAGAGTTTTCGACCAGATTGAAAATTATGACAAACGGATGTTGATTTTGGCCCATTAACTGCCTTTTTAGGCAGTTAATTTTGTAGGTTTTCAAAGTTGGCAAAATTAGTCCCTCAAGTTCCGAAAATTAAATTTGTGGGTTCTCGACCCCAGCCAGGGGCTCTGCGCCTTAGACCCCGTCAAGGGTAGCCCCTTGGACCCCGCCCCCGGGGGCGCTACCCCCGTCCCTTAGGGGCTTCTCCCCTAAGGTCATAATAAATTCAAATAGGCGTGCACTCCGCACCACCAAACCTATATGATTTCTTATTATAACAATAATGGTCAAACAGTTAATCCAATTACACTAAAATATCCAAGACAAAACCCTGTTTATTTGGGTAAAAGGTTACCCACACATTTTCCCTTCTTCTTTCCCTTCTACCCACCATCCGCTGTCGCCACCGCCGCCGCCACCACCACCACCGTTCTACTGCCTCCGCCACCAACACCACTACTGACCTTCTTCCCAGCCACCCCACCACCACCACCACCATGGCGGAGTCATGGCGTCTAAGGGCAGCGCCCGTACCGCATCCAACTACCATCATCTCTTGGATCGCCGCCCATCAAATCCAAATCATTTCAAAATGCGTTCAGCCCCCAACTCCTTTATAAATTCCCTAGAGGTCTACGACCGATAAGGGCGAAGCGGCCGAAGCCTTGAACGGGCTACGCCCGTTTGGCAAAGGGTTAAGCTCGTACCGTCTCCATCCGTTTTCAACACAACCCATAGAAATTATTTTATTTTATTTTTGAATTTTTTTTTTTAATATTTCATTGGAATGGGTTTTATTAAAAAAAATTTCAAAAAATCAAAAAATAAAAATAAGAAAAAGTAAAAAAACATACCAAAAAGAGGAGGGGAGGGGGAATGTGTAGCTGAGATTTGTCCATTGGTTTTCAACCTTTTTATAGTTTTTATTTGATTACAACCTTACAAAACCCTTTAATGTCGTTATCGTTCCAAAATTTCATAAATTTTATCAATATTGAAGTTGCAATGGAACTCACCGACTTTGAAAGTGAAAATGTGTATAATTCTGTAAGGAATCGAATATTTGTTTGTTTTGTTTATGTTTTACGTTGAAATAGTTAAATTGTGATGTGCAGGCTATTGCCGAGGTAGTCAGTGACTGGTTTTATGAAAGAAACACAACTCAGTTGATTGATCGCCAACATAAATTGCCGCAACAGTGTTGATTTATTCACATATGTCAATCATAACACATGATTCAAGGATGCAGAATAATGTTCTTGTGTTACCCAGAACTATATCATTTATCACATAATATGCATACAAAAACATGTATTTGCTCTTTATATGATTTATCAATGAAATGTAAGGAGATAAGGAGAACTATTTTAAGAAGTGGTATCCATGCTTTAGGGAAGTGCAAAAAATGAAGCATCAAGTACATATTTAGCACTACAGAATTTGTCTAACTTCGTAATCATGAGTGACACGGAGAGGGGACTGCTTTGAAGTAGGTCTCTCCTCTGACAAAAGCTCTAAATTTACAGTCCAGAAACCCCAATGCATAAGACACTTGTAAACCTGGTTAATGTTAAAAGTTTAGGTTTTAATTGGTTACCCAACCCACCCAATCTACTCATATTGCCACCTCTCACGAAAACAGAATAGATGGTATAACCAACCTTGAATACCCCCCGGAACCAGCACCAACATTGCGTGCTACAAGGCTTGAGTCGATCTTGAAAACTTTTGGGTTATCTTCTAAGATTGAAATGTTTCTTTCAATAGCTAATCCACCTCCAACATCACCTACCATTTTTACAGATTCCATCTCTCCTATTTGTTCAAGATTTTGACTGTGCCATAGAGGCGAATCAGAAAAATGGAATCATTATTAATTTGACTATTAGAGAAGGTAACATTTTGAGACTAAAAAGGAGCAAGGATAAACTCACTCAAGGACAGTATACTCTTGGGTATAGCCAGCAGATCGGTAATCAGTACCACTATATTCTTCATACCCATTAATTTCAACCTGACTATGAAGCCACTGAGTTCCTGTCATGAAAGTCAAACCTATGATTAGGGTTTAACAAGTCTAGCAGCAAGCATTTTTCTGGATTGACAATTATTTTCATAACATAGGCATCGAAGATCAGATGTGTTTGCTTTCAGCACCATCGTTCTACTTGCTCCATTCCCATGGAAATTGTAAGCTTCAGACACGTAGTATAACAGAAATGTTTGACCATCGAACTAACATCTTTAATACCTTTCAATAATTATAACATAGATGAACCAACTAGACCCAAAAACAAAATGCCGAGCAGATCAAGTTTACCTTCGACCCCCCATGCAAGGAACCACTTGAAGAGCCCATTCACCATGTTTAATATCATCAGGAGTTCGTGAAAGCTCAATCCCTTTATGTCCGGATGCTTGCTCCACATCAGGAATACACCTTTCAGTTTCTGTGGTTACCATTAGAAAAATAACAGACAGAATAAGATAATCACTGCATGCAATGCTTTTACAATATAAGATGGGAAAAAATAAGTAAAAAAGATGGACTCAAAAGTATTTGAACAAAACCATACTTACGCATCCGCAGCTTGTAATTGTTTTTGGTTGCAAAAATTAGTTTTGACATTGCATCATCTGATGGCATAACAATTTGCAGATCCTCTCCATCAGTGCCCCAGGCATCGATCTGAAAATATAAAGTAAGAAAATGAACACCGAAATGTGCATAAAATGAAGAAAAAACAGATACAAATGGAACACGTACCATACTCCTTCACCGAGCAATAGGTGCATATGTAACCGGCGATCTGGCCTCTT
>JAOEHQ010014036.1:0-15713 GCA_025447715.1 Asclepias incarnata
GCCGTTCGATTAAGGGCTACGCCCGTACCGTCTCCATCCGTTTTCAACACATAACCCATAGAAATTTATTTATTTTTGAAAATTTTTTTTGGAATGGGTTTTTATAAAAAAAATAATAAATAAAAATACATACTAAAAAGAGGAGAGAATGGGGGGAAATGTATGGCTGAGATTTGTCCCTTGATTTCCACCATTTTTTTAGGATTCACATGAATACAACCCTTGTACATATATCCAAAAGAAGATTGTTTTTACTGTTCATTAAGAACAAAAACATAATTTGTTATTAACTTCATGGGTGGTGGTATTCGTACCACAAAGATTAATAGATTTTAACACAACTATGTATTAAATACTTGTACTGTATGTTATATAGTTTATACTTTGTAGTAAATCTATCAAATTTTATGGAACTAATATAATAATATCACCACCCTTAACTTCATATTCATAAGAATATTGTTTTTAATTTTTTTTACTGTTCATTAGGGACAAAAACATAATATACTATTAAGTTATTAACTTTAGGTTTCTTACAATTTTTTTCATAACCTTTTGCTTTCTTTACACTTTGACCCCCAAAATTTTGATTTATTGCAATTTGTTATATATATTTAAAAGAAGATTGTTTTTATTGTTTATTAGGGCAAAAACATAATTTGTACCGAAATTTAGGTTTCTTACAATTTTCTTCATAACCTTTTGCTTTTCTTACAATTTGACATCCAAAATTTTGATTTATTACAGTATAATTTATTACATATATTCAAAAGAAGATTGTTTTTACATTTCATTAGATACAAAAACATTATTTGCTACTAATTTCAGGTTTCTTGTAATTTTCCTTATAACCTTTTGCTTTTCTTACAATTTGACCCCCAAAATTTTGATTTTTTACAATTCATTACATATATTCAAAAGATTGTTTTTTCCGTTCGTTAGGGGCAAAAATATATTTTGCTCCAAACTTTAGGTTTCTTACCGCTTTCCTCGTAATCTTTTGCTTTTCTTACAATTGGATCCCAAAATTTTTGATTTATTACACTTTATTATATATCTATTATCCATTATAAAGACTTTACGTGTAACAATTCAAAATTTTAAATGTAATAGTAATATTTACCAATCAGAGGCTTATTTCAAGAGATTCAGCCCAAACTATAGGCCTAGTTTCTAATTTAGTTAGCCTGTTCAATTCGTCTAGTTTTATTTTAACGAGCAAAGACAATTTTATTCAAAAAACTAGAAAGATGCGATAGTTTATTTAGCCAATATATTCAATTTTAGTTTTTTATTTTATATTTTATATATCCAACTTAGGTAAATGTTTATTTGAAAATCATAATTAAGTTGAAAATCAAAAACAAATCTTAATCATGCATTTCTCCCTCTTCTTTTTCCACTTCTTTCAACCGTGCACCCGCTGCCACCAACACCACCCGTCAGTCAGTCCAGGGCGGAGCCATGGCCAATAAGGGCAGAGCTCGTCAAATAGATCACCCCATCACCAATTACTCCTTATGACTTATCACCCCACCAGCTATCATTTATTAATACCCTTAAGGCGAAGCCCGCTTCAAATCACAGTTTCCGGTGGTGGTGGCGGCGGTGCCGGGGACGAAGACCTGTAGTGGTGGTGGTGGTGGCGGGGAAGAAGAAAGTGGAAAATGTGTGGCTAATATTTGTTCTCTGGTTTTCAATCTTTTCCTAATTTTCATTTGATTACAACCAATTTAGAAAAATCTTATTCATTTTTTAAACTTTGTCTAGATTGCCTTGAATACTTTCGTCTCATTTTTACTATATAAACTTGGTGTGTTTGCATATAAAAACCCAACAAATATATATATCACAATACTAAAGTTAGAGAACTATTCTTTTTTATAAAAGACATATGTAGCATACGATACATGCTCTTGATGCGAACATGATGCTTACATTTATGTATGCTCGCTTGATCTTATCAAAATGAAACAACAAAAACACAATACAAGACTGTCTGAGTACCGAACAAATAATTAGTAAACGCAAAATGCTAAATGGCGCGACTGTCTTCTATCAATAGTCTGTTTTTGAATCTGTAGAAGGAGCTTCATCTTCTTTTTCTTTTTTAACAGTTGTTTCGCCTTGTGGAATGTCTTCTTGAACTGTACTCTTTGGCAGCTCGTCTGCACTTGCGCTGATCATGGCGATGCTAGTAGTCGTGGACACCATTTCCGTCGTCATCAGACCATCATCATCTTCCTTTTTATACTTGTATAATGAAGCCGAAAGCAAGTATACTGCGAAATTTATCAAGCTCAACACGGCCAATAACCAATAGAACAAATCCAGCTTGTCGTTGTCTAACAACATCCCGCTAATCCATCCTTTTTTGTTTGATGAAACTTTCTTTGTAACGGAGTTTACAATATCCACCAAGGCGCTACTCAAAAAGTAACCAAGCGACATTGATATCCAAGTGAAAGAAGTCGCGAGTGATCTCATCCCAACAGGAGCTTCTCTGTAGAAGAAATCAAGCAAGCCAACTAATGAGAACATATCTGCAAGCCCAAAAATACTGTACTGAAGTGATAGCCAAAAGAGACTAATAGGCTTAAGTGGATTGATTCTTGATTGGTTTCTCCTCTTTACTTCAACAATGCCCGCAACTCCCATTGATATGGCAGATAATACGAGTCCAACCCCGACCCTTTGGAGTTGGGTAATGCCTTGTGGATGTTTTGTGTATTTTCGCGCAAAAGGTACAAACAATAACTCGTAAGCGGGAATGAGAATGGACATGAAGATAAGTGGAATCACAGGGATGGAGCCTGCAGGGAACTCAAGTTTTCCAAGCTTTCGGTTCATGAAGTTGCCTTGGGCTTGTGAGAATGTTTGTAGTTGGGCTAAGCATGTGTTCAAGACAACGGTGCTCAGTATGATTGGTAGCATTCTTATTAAGATCTTGACTTCTTCAACCTGTGTCACAGTGCAGATCACGCCTGCATTCTTATTAAGTTCACTTGATTTTGAATCATCTAGAACAATTGCTGCCTTGTCTAACCATCTGCACAATATCAAATACGTGAAGCTTCGGATTTGTAGCACTATTCACAAAAAAAACAAAACAAACAAATTGAATTCCTCTTTTCTTTTCTTTTTTCAAACGGCCAACTAATTAACAAAATCGCCCAGGTACTCCGTGCGGAGTGACCCATTGGCGAATGGTCACCGCTTAGCTGGCCAAATTCAGCCCCACGGAGCCCTTAGGCGCCCCAAGTTACTCCAGAGCCGGGGAAAACTCAATAACCCGCCCGCTCTTGAATTCTTCTCTTTAATAATGACCCTAATTAATTTCTAGCTAGTTTTTAGAATGGGGCAGTATTTATACGTACGTGAATTGACGGGTACGAGTGAGTTTTTTCTCAGTCGAACCCTTTTTTGGGCTACTTTCATGTAATTCTTCAGGATTTTCGGGTAATTTTAAGTTTCTGTTGTTAACGGCTCCTACAATTACCTGTACGCATAAGAAAACTCTGTAAACAATAAATCCTAACATTATCACAAAATGTATATATTCAAAATCATAGAGACGGAAGAGAGCGTACCCTGCCAATACTAACGAAGGGGCTATCTTTTGGAATTTGAATACGATAGAATGGTCTTCCTAAGAGAAATACGCTGAACCCCAAGGAGCTAGTGATGGTAGCTAAACAGAAATTCCACCACCAGCCGTGATTTGTACTAACCCCCACAAATAACGTCACTCCCACGGAGGCGCCCAAGGTAGTACTTAGCACAAGCCAGTTAAAATAACTGCCTTGGGCCTTGAGTTCTTTTGGCTTCGTCGTATCAAATTGGTCTGCTCCAAAAGCCGCAAGAGCACCTCTAACACCACCTGATCCTAACGCTAACAATGCTAGTGAAGTGTAGAACATTAGTCCTATCCCTCCTTTCATGCAACTCTCCTTACCACCACAAGGTTTTGGATGTAGAAAAGTGTCGTGAGCTTGAATCGTCATGATCACGAAACCCTGTCATCATCATACAAAGTGTAACTTAATTGTTTACTCCCTGTTTAGTGTGCTATTTAAGTGAAACTTAACCAAACCAATCTTGTTTTCTTACCAAGATCTCCATAGTTCCAAATATTAGAACAGTATAGAATCTGGATATATAAGTGTCCGAAATATAAGCACCGATAACCGAGAGTAAGAAGGTTGATCCCATGAAATTTGTTACTGTGTTTGCAGCCCCAGGGATGTTAAAATTCAAATCTTTAGTGAAGTATGAGAACATGATTAACATATTTGATACAAAGCCCATGTTGTCCAACGCAACTAAACCTGCAAATTTATTCAAATTCCACTAGTTAGTCCTGCTAATCGATCGCTACTTTTCCAATTTCCATTAGGCAAATAAATGAACAGAAAATCTTACATATATTTGATTTGCTAATTACCGGTTAATTAATCTAGTTACGTGGGTTAAATCAATAGGTGAAAGGAATTATTAAATGGTTATGTCGCCAAAATCCTTTGTAACTATTGATTTAATTTGTAACCAGTAAAAACAATATGTAACTTCTCTAAACACTTTTTCATAAAAGAAAGCAAAAAAGACTAGAAGTCAGGGGAGGCCCTAGCGAGGGGCAAACCCGAACCCGTCCCGGACCTATTTTTTTTAAGTACAAAAATCTGTAAAAAAAAAATTATATATGTATAATGTCTTATATATATATATATATATATGTATTTGATTGCATTTGATTAGTTAGTGATTAAAATATGACTATCTATATAAAGAATATATTGGTTATAATTTATTTTATAACGTTAGTTAGTCGTTATTTATTAAATTTTTTGATTATATATTTGAATTGTTAAGGGTCATGAGCTTTTTTTTACCTGGCTTGTCATGAGCACTTAAATCCTCAGGACTAGCTCTTTGCTAAAAATTATATCTTATTTACATATAAGTACGGTAAACTCCCTAAATTTAGCAATGAACATATATATTTGTCTGAACGAGGTTTCTCAATTAAAATTTACGACATTCACGTAGAGCACATCTTCAAAAACCCACACAAAAAGTAGCACACAAAACAGTTAGGAAAAGTTGAACTCTTCATTAATACTGTATGACAACATGAAATGGGGCCACATATGAGAAACACGGGTTTGGTTTGTTTTGTTTGGTTACATAGTAAAGTTGTACTCCCTTATATAAGCACTCCTTCCCGCCTAATATTCTATTTTACTACCAGTTCGAGCTCAACTCGTTTAACTTGACAGAGCTTGAGCTAAGCTTGGGCCAAACATTAATTATTTTAAAGGCTCAAACTTGACTCGTTTATTGAATAATTGTATTATTAAAGTGTGTTGTTTTCATATATAATCTTTTTTAAGCAAGATTATTTATAAAAGTATATAAAAACATTAATTTATGAGTTATATCAATCATCATAAATGTATATTATCTTATCAATAATGTAACTATATAAGTATATATGATATAATCATCATTTGTGTATATATAACGGGCTTCTTTAGGGTCACGAGCTTGATCGAGCAAGTATAGGGTCTGCCAGCTCCAAAGTAGGTATTCTCGAGCTCATTTAGACTTGAATCAAGCTTTAATGAGTTGAGCTTGAATAACTTACAAGTAGTTTGACTCTTCTACGTCCTATGTTTTATCTTACTATTTTAATATACTTAAGAGTAATAATAATCATGTTTACTTTTATGGAGAAAAAATTAAGTGAAAATCACAATTTTGGGATATGCGAATTTACTAAAATACCTTTAATGATTAAATTACACCATCAGTCATTTATCTTCTAAAATATCCTCACTAACCCCTTTACTTCAATTACTTTTACATCAATTACCTACACCACTCGACGCCGCTAACACCACCACACTGTTGCCGGATTGTGCGGTTACCCTTATAGTATATGAGAATAACTACGGAAGCTTTCATGCATTGTCAAAAAGCAAAGAAATGAGTTTGAGGCTTTGAACAAGTTAAATGACTTGTCTGTCGTTTGGTCGCATCTTCAAGGTTTTCTAATGGTAAGGAATCTAAAAGGGTCGGAGGAAACTCGAGATCGTTAGCTAAACACCTTATGATGGCCAGAGAAAGTCCGAAAATGACAACAAAAATACCAGTTAGATCGCATACATTAATTACAATTAAAAGTTCGACTCGTTCTGGGTATCTTGAGATCCCTCTCCATTTACGAAACATTATTTTATTAATAAGAAATGTGTATCAGTTACAAATTTTTATACATTCCGATCGATTTTATTTTGGGACATAAGAAAATATAACAATGGTGGAAAGCTAGACTTTTACACAAATTAGTAAATCAACGGTAAAAATGAGTAGAGAGAATAAGATGGACATATATGTTGCAAAAGCAAAATAAAAAAACAATAACAAAGAGAGATAAATTGGATCGCATTGACGAGAATTGTACAATTTTCGCTTACCGTAGATGAAAGCAGAAGCTCTGAAGCCCCCCTTTCGATCATCAGACTTGAAGTTCATCCGACTAAGCAATTTGTAGCTTGGTGCCGATTTCTCCTCCCCCTGCATGTATGCACAAGTTAGCGTACGATTACATACATACGTACATTCGTATATATCGACATAGAGGTGTTGAGATACCCTACCATGGTTGATGGTTGTAATACGAGAGATCGAGAGATTCCAAGTTAGATGGAATGAGGGAAAATTAGCTTGAGAATGTTGTAGGAATGTAGGGATGGCTTAAAAAGCAAGAAAGAATTAAGTGAAAACTTTGTACATAACGTTGAAAGATCAGACAATATTGTGACAATCACATAGGTTGTGTTTTAAGGACATTGTTTCTACCCCGCAACGACAAAAAAAACCTTTTATTTATGTCTTTTTTACATCTTTGCCAACTGCATTTCCCAATCGCTTTCACAAGAACTCCATTCTTGTACACATGACAAAAGTTTTAGACACATAAAACAATACAACCTTTAGTTACACCTTATCTTTTTTATGACAATATATACACTTCGTAAATATCTAATAGAATCTCTAGTTGAATAAACCCTTTTAAGCATGATTTCTTTAGTTCTCTTGGTCTTACCATCAACCCTTGTTTTAGTAAAGACAAAGCTAGGTTTAAATATATCAACATGAAAGATAAATGCGACTAATTTATTAGGCCTATAAAAACGCTTAAAAACTTGGTGTTGACACATGGCAGATCATAAGTTACGATTAAGAGAGATAATGAGTAGAATCCACGTGCCAGCACCGGATTTTTAAACATATTTTTAAGCCTACTAAATTAATCACGTATATTACTTAATGCAAAGTAAATGGGTAGTTAGACATGCAAAAGGTGTTTTAGTTTGCCAAGACAAAACGTAATATATAATAAGTGATTTTAGTAATTACAGATGATCTATTTTAACATATTATGAAAAGACGAAAATATTTATGTGGTTGAACATGAATAATGTTGATGGTAAGTTTGGAGCAAGGCCGTGTTTTATCTGTTTAAACTTTAAACCTACAAATATGTTATTGAAAAAAAAAAAAACCCAACAAATAAAACAAATTCAAATTAACGGATTCAATATATAGTCTCAAATCACCAAGCTACCTGAGAGTAAATGAGAATTTTATACTGGACTCGTGCATATATCATGAGGTAAAATGTTTATTTACAAACCATAATTAAGTTAAAAATCAAGGAATAAATCTCGGTCACATATTTCTTTTTATTTTTTCTTCTCTTTCTAATTTTTTACCTTGTTTTTTTTATTTTTTAAATAAAAACTCTTACGAAATTTTTTTTTTTTTTTTCAAAAGACGTAGCCCGTATGGTTAAGGGCGGAGTCCGTCAGTCCAGGGAAAAACCTGTTAGGTAGATCACCCCATCACTAATTACCCCCTATCACCCCATCAGCTAACTCTTATTAATATCCCTAAGGGTAGAGCCCGTACCGTATTATCATCCGTAAAAAAAAAAAAAAAAAAACTTTTTTGGTATGAGTTTTTATTTAAAAAAATATAAAAATTACAAAATGAAGAAAACAAGGTAAAAAAAATAAAAGAGGAAGATGAAGAAGAGGAAAATGTGTAGCTGAGATTTATCCTTTAAATTTTAATATTTTTTTAGGAATGAAAATTTGTTGACTTAATAATACCATCACATTGAAATTATACGCATTTCTTTTCTTTTTATTTTTTTATTTTATATTACCAATATTTAACATTTTGTGTTTTATTCACTTAATCAATAGTGAGAAGATGAGATGAATTGAATTGAATTGAAATAATAATGGTGAAATGCACTCGATATGAACGAAAGTGAAAAACTTTATTTGTGTTAGAAAGGTTACACTTTACATATATACACATACAACTAACTCAACTAAGTTCAAAAAATGAAGAAAAGGGATTTATATATTATATAGGGGATAACGTCCGTGTTGTTAATAGCACCTATTTAGGTGTTGTTGCAAGTATTTTTTTTTTCCATTATCAACCCTAAAGTCCGTTAAATATACATAATAAAACTTAAACAGAATTACATATATAACACCCTTCAACTGTTCAACATTTGTTTTGTTGACAAAGGGCTAAAAAGCAAACAAAGGTAGAAGGTTCTGTTTAGTGTACCAGTTGTCACGATATCTTTGTTAGCTCCTCTTTAGCCCATTTTTTTTTTACTTTGCCACGGTATATAGCCTGATGGGCCCCGATTGGCTACCCATGTTCAGTGCATTCGGGTATCCATAGTCCATACTATTGTATCACTTGTCTTTCTTTTTGTTGGGCCTCCCCTTTTTATTTGTAGTTGTGGTTGTTCTTCATCAATTTCCTCATGAAGCTCTACATCATGTTCTTGATCTTGATCCGGTATCATGAAATATTCTACTGTTGAATATAAATATAATTGGTTTGGTTTACTATTACGAGTATATGTTTATAAGAGACAGTTAGCCACACATGAACTCAAAACTAGAACTGAACTAAGTTGTTTCATTTCTCGAACTTCCAGCATCAGAATGGTTTGGTTCTCATTTTACAATTTTGGTTTCATCTAGAACTGACACACGGTTACAACCCGATACACATGCCTCGTACAAACACATTCACGCCTAAAGGAAACGAGCTGCCTGCCTACAATCACAAAGCGGCAACTCCAGGCATATGTAGTAGTGTACTGCTGGGTGCTGGCCCAATTTAATTGTTAAAGTCTTGTTAGAAAAAGTTTAAGTTGTTAACTGTTAAGTGTAATTGGAAGCAAAACTTTTTCTACTATCATAGACCATTGCGAGGGTTCAGGAATAGGCAACAGATTGACCATTGGTCCTCACTTGATTGCCATTGCCATTAACTATGAAACAAGTATATATACAATCTACTGTAGTAAGTTTATACAATTATACTAGTACTGGATAGATAGTGTATACATATCTTGAAAACTAGAATGTAAACTGTCTAATCATTATATAACCACCTAAAAATAAAGTCACAAACTGTTTTTCATAACTTTATATATCTAAGAAGTTTATGTTACATCACAGCCAGTGGCGTAGCCAGGAATAGAAATTTATGTTTTGTTGACGGGTCAATTAACTTAGGACTGAACTAATATATGAAAATAGTACTAGAAATATAGATTTTTATAGACATCGAAGGTTTCGTCTACATGTGGCTCCGCCACCGATGACAGCTAAGATATGTAGCACTGCCTAACTACTCAAAAGATATATTTAACTTCTTCTCCATTGTCAAACCCGGTCATTTGGTCAGAATTGGCTTTTGACCTGTAAATTAGCATCTTTAGCATTTAGCAAGTACATGGTTCATTTTGACTTTTTTTAACGAATGATTTGCATGTATAAGTTTATTTAACTGCAGTTTTAGAGAATTATATATGACAGCTCATTTAGAACAAAATATATCTAAGCGATGCCAAATACGACCCAGATAGTAATTGGCAGAGCTTTTTTATAAACTGTTACGATTTTTTTTTATTTTATAAACTTTCCTGATATTAAACTGTTACGACAACAAGTATAAACTCATAATAATCCAATTTATAAACTCAAAACATATCAATCCAATTTATGATTTAATTTGGTTCCTGATTCATGAAATTTATGTATTGTAAAACAACAATGAACTAGAAACTGGACATTGTTAAAAACAAATTAAAATCATAATTACGTAATTTGTTACATTAATTTTCTTTGAAAGAATAAAAAAAAGAAAATTTTAAACTTACTTTATGTATCTTAAATTATGAAAAAGTTTATTTGTTTTTTATATGATAATTTTGTGATTTTATTATCTAAAATTTAAAAAATATAAATCATAATATACTAAATGACTTAATTACATAAAGTAAAAATTTGATTATACAAAATATGTATTAATTAATATATAAGGCCGCTCCATATCTTTACGTCGTGACCTCTTCTTGAACTCGTCGAAATTGGACATGATAGGCACCACCTCGTCGTGAGGTGGTGTCTTCATTTCTCGTTGGAATGAAGAAGAGGTAAAATGAGGGACAAGTGGGACCGGATGTGTGTGGGAGTTTATAATTTTTTATTTGGGAATGAAGAGAAAGAGTGTTCATGATAAGGTGGGGATGTTCTTGAGAGAGTTCTTGAAGAGAGAAAAGTTGATATGGCAGTGAAAAAGAAGTAAGGATGATGTCATGATAAGGTTAGGCGTAAATAGATAGATCTATTGAGTATAAATAATAACTTTTGAACAACTTTTATAAAAAAGTATAGATACAAATAAACACGTTTTATCAATAACGAAAAAGAATTCGATTCCGTTACGTACTTTTTTGGTATAAGATAACAGAATATATATCTAATCAAGTATATGAGCTGTATTATGTCTGCATCCTCTAAAATTATATATACATAAGTTTGAATATTTCACCCCGCCTTTCTTTGCATGAATCCCATTGGCCGACAATGTTTACTTTTGCGAGTGTGTAACATCCAACATGTTTGACTTATTTAACACCACATCATCCTATAAATACCATATGCATCTTTCCTTTACCTCTCATCAATCATCATAAACTTAACAATATCCACTTATACACCACTAAACAATAATAGCCATGGAGATTTTTTCCCATAGCAAAAACCTTATCTTGTTTGTTGTCTTGTTAGCCACCTTGACCACATTGGCACTAGGCCAAGGCACCAGAGTTGGATTCTACAGTACCTCATGCCCAAGGGTCGAAACAATCGTGCAGACTGCTGTCCAGACTGCTGTCCGTGCCAACCCGACAATTGCACCTGGTTTGCTAAGAATGTTCTTTCATGATTGCTTTGTCAATGGTTGTGACGCATCTATCTTAATTGATGGTGCTTCTTCTGAGAAAACGGCTCCCCCGAATTCAAACTTAAGAGGCTTTGAAGTCATTGACGCTGCAAAGACACAGCTTGAAACCGCATGTCCTGGCGTGGTCTCTTGTGCTGACATTCTTGCCATCGCTGCTCGTGATTCTGTGGTGCAGGTAATTAGTGACATTCTAAGTACTTTCTCACTTATCATTTCATGCAATGCTTGATAACAAGTTACAGTATATTCTAAGTACGTACGTATCTAGCTAGTTTTCTAAAGATGTATATATTTATATATTTTTCGGACAATATTGCAGACCGGAGGAGTGCGCTGGTCAGTTCCATTAGGCCGCAGAGATGGATTAGTTTCACGAGCAGCTGATACCGGAAGCCTGCCTGGTTTCAATGAACCTATTGATGCTCTAATCAGGAAATTTTCTGACAAAGGCCTTAATACCCAAGATCTTGTTGCTCTTAGTGGTAAGTTAAATTCTTCTTACGTACTATCTATACTATGCCCATTATATAAAACCACAATATATATATATATATATATATATATATATATATACTAATAAAAAATAAGCTGATATATTTCTTGGTTTTTATTGTTAATTTCCAGGAGCCCACACCATTGGGACAGCAGCATGCGCATTGTTTAGCTATAGGCTATACAACTACAATAACACAAATGGACCTGACCCGTCTATTGACCAAGCATTCCTTCCCACTCTCCGAAACTTGTGCCCCAACGGTGGTGATGGATCAAGGCGTGTGGCCATGGACACTGGCAGTGTAGGCAACTTCGATAATTCATACTATGCAAACTTAAGGAATAGAAGGGGAGTACTTGAATCCGATGCTGCCTTATGGAATAATCCAAGTACACAAACGTTAGTGCAACGGTTTCTTGGACTTAGGGGATTGCTTGGATTGACGTTCAACGTTGAGTTCGGGAGATCAATGGTGAAGATGGGTAACATTGAGGTGAAGACAGGGACTCAAGGCGAAATTCGTAGGGTTTGCACCGCTACTAATTAGTTGATAAATGTTTGACGATTATATGTATATGTATTTGTAATTTTCGTATGGCCGGTTGATAGGCGTAAGCTGGTATTACAACCGTATCATCACGCTCGAAACAAAGTTTTATACATCAATAAAATTTACAAGGAAATTGTTAGTTATTACCATCTAAAAATGTTACTAAAAGTTTTCTAGCCAAAACAAGAATACTTCCCCCACGTTAATTGTTATCTCGATCAACCCCTTATAACAGTTTATTTAGATTCTTTAATTTCACCTGAAATCTCCTTATCTTTCTTCGGTTGTTCATGCGCGCGATATGCCTTTTTGCTCGGCCCTCTACGGGATGGGCGGGTTCATCGATCCTGCTTCATTTTACATGCATGTGAGGAAAGGTGATACAAAACTCTTTAGGTTGAAAAAATATCGTGTGTCCGAATACAACTATAACAAGTTTGGTTTGCGTAGGCCCACTTTTTGCTTCGATCCAATTAGCTCATCTTGACCCGGTTATCCTTCCATTAATATACAAAGATAGTTTTAATTTGGGAGATGACCCGTGCACTATTTTTTTAACCATACATTACCAAATGTGTTTCACATTATTGTACAGTACAACTCCTTAAAACAATTTTGGTAGTGTACTGCTAAAAAAAAATGGTGTGCATTAATCGCGATCTGTAACGTACGGTATCTTATTCGCTACATGTTTATGTTCAAGTTATTGATTTACAAGATCGATGATCATGTACAATTAAGTTTATGATCATAGTTAACATCTTTGTTATATAATTATATAATTAAAATCATTACAAATTCATTTATTTTTTTAAGCCTTTTATTTTTAATTAGACACATCTAGAATTTCTAGCTAGAAGGATGATGGGTTTTGTTTGTCCCACCGAATAAAGTAAAGCAAAATATAGGTTTTTACGCGAGAATTAATTAAGAATATATGGAAATGGTAAAGCACAAAAGATATCATGAAATTTGGACATTATGTTTCTAGCATCTTGCTATATCATCATAGAAATTTTAGTTGGCCGTTAAAAAAAAATAAATTCATGAGATGGTCTCTTCCAAGGAGTTTCTTTATCTTCCATTAGCGTTCGAAAATATTTAATCTCTTCGCTTTTTATGGGTTAAGAATAGTTAAAAAAAAATTCATTGACTTGGAAGAACCGGAAGGATTTCAAATTTACATAAATAACATTTAGGTGCTATAAGTATATGTATTGTTACGGTGTTATAGGTGTACATTCTTATAATTGGGATATGATCATTTTACCTTTATATTAATGAAATTTGCCATAAATTTTTTTTGTTGAATTCTGAAAATCCATGTAAGATAAGTACGTATTATTGATTTGAGTATTTGACTATAATATAAATAGGAATACAACTATACTATACCTAAAGATACCCCAATGGACTCTAATATATATATTCTCATTAATAATACACACATCAATTAATTAATACCATGCCCTAGACCATTAATTATATATGCCCCTCCTTTGCCGATGGCTCGCTGGAAAACACTATCCCAGTCAACCAAAGTACCCATTTCAACTAACCGACCACCTCAAACCACCCCTCGCATATGGACAAGCATACTTTAAAGTTCATCCAACTTGATAAGATATTTAGTTTTGGATTAAAATCAATGGTCAAAATTCAAAGATCAAGTTTGAATATTGACGCTTGATTTTAATCCAAAGGTTGAGAATTCTTTAATTTGACTTCTAAAGTTGTCTCAACTTTAGAATATCTTTATCCCTCGCATCCTAGCTAGTTTCACCCCATAATGCTATGTTTTTTTCAAATGATGATGGTGGTTTTATGAGTTTTAGTTGAAGGATTTAGCTTTATTAATTAAATAGATTTATCATAGTCACAAAGCAATATATATATATAGGGGCTGGTTATTGTAAAACAAGTATTAAAATAAAACAAATAAGATAAGATCTCGACCATTAGATCATGATAAAATTGATGCACAAAGATTCATAGAACGCAAGTATATACACTGATGCACGAAGATTTTCATGATGCACAACAATTTTCAGTTAAGAAAAAATAATTGTTTTACTTGTTTTACTTTAATACTTGTTTTATTAGAACTAGAACCTATATATATATATTGGTAGATTGCTTTACCACATAGTATCACTTTTCTAACACACTGTATAACTCTGTATTGCGTATATGTGAGAAGTATATCATTTTGTTTGGTGCCTATATATCACTTCCAATAAAAGAAGGTTACACAAATTATTATTGTTTTCCCGCAGTGATAAAGCTATAAAAAAAAAAACTGCAGGCCATCCCCATTGGTGAACGTATATGACCGACCGACTCATGTAATTGTTACGACTGAACACTTGTTTTTAACTGGAAATATTAAATTATAGCCCAACTTTGGTGGGTGGAGCAAACAAGTTGAGGTTTTTTTGGATTTCTTGACCAACTTTGGCCAACCGACCAACTTAAAATACAAACCAATGGGGGTTGACCATAAATGGCCATTGAATTGGTTAAAAAACAGTGATAGCCACGTTGGTTGAATTGGTTAAAAAAACAAAAACCTTTTAAAAAAGGTGCGCATGGAGATATCCTACTACAGAATCAGATATGTATAAAAAAAGGAGATAAACCAACTCTTCAAGTTGGTTGAAGACAACTTGAAGTGGATTGCCATAGTGGTAAAGGGCACAAGTTCGAGTCCCTTCTTATGCGTTTTTCTCTTAATTTTCAAAAAAAATAAAAATAAATAATCGTATGAATCGAAATCGACCACACCACAGTTCGCGGTTGAACCGGTTGGTCCCATCCGATTTTCAAGACCTGATTGTAAGGATATTTTGAATATTTCAAATTCTTACTCTTAAAATAGGGGAGGGGCAAAATGCTTTATAATATCTATACTACCTTATAAAGCATTTACATAATATCTTAAAATTTTTGAATTTTTTAAACATTATCATTTTTAACTTATTATTTATTGTTTATGTTATATTATATCTATACTACCTTATAAAGCATGTCTTAAATTTTGAATTTTTTAAACATTACCATTTTTAACTTATTATTTATTATTTATGTTACATTATATATATCTATACTACCTTATAAAGTATTTACATAATGTCTTAAATTTTAAATTTTTTAAATAATTCCATTTTTAACTTATTATTTATTGTTTATGTTATATTATATATATATATATATATATATATATATATATATATTTATTTAAATAACAATTTTTATTTATATATATTTTTATCAATAAAAACAAATATAATTTTTATATAAATGTGTTAGACA
>JAOEHQ010014047.1:0-15711 GCA_025447715.1 Asclepias incarnata
AGGGTAGATTCCATCGGTAAGATAATATCCCCGTTTGTAGGTACGTCCGTTTACAACGAATGACGAGTTAGGAGCCGTTCCATTTCGCTCCCTAAGATACAAAGTCGATTGATTCAACACGTTGACATCGTTGAGCGACCCGGGAGGACCAAAAAAAGCATGCCAAATCCACAAATCTTGTGAAGCAACGGCTTCAAGCATAATCGTCGGGTACGGATGATCGCCTCTCTTGTATTGGCCTTTCAAATGCTTAGGACAATTTCTCCAAATAAAATGTGTACAATCAAGGCTACCTAGCATTCCCGGAATCTTGTGTTTCCGACCGTGAGCCTCGTACAAGCGTGCAACGTCGTGACTAGTAGGCCTACGCAAGAACTCGCGTCCATAAAGCTCGATAACCGCGGTGCAAAAATGCTCAAGGCATTCGCGCGACGTTCTCGCGGCCATGCATAGGTAGTCGTCGAAATTATCCGGAGGGTTGCCCGTTCCGAGTTGTTGTATCGCGGATGTGCATTTTTGTAGGGCCGTAAAACTCTTTTTTCCCCTCCCGTCTTCACCCTCTTGAAAATACTCAAAACGTTGCTCAATATCACCAACAATTTTTAGAAACAAACTTTTTGACATGCGAAACCGTTCACGAAAGAAAACCGGGCCAAACTTCGGTTCGTCAACGAAATAATCACGCAAAAGAGTTTGGTGGGCTTGTTCCCGAAACCGCTCGATATAAACACGTGTATCGCTCGAGCTTGCGGTGTCTTCTTCGATCGCGTCAACCACGGATAGCAAAAATGGTAGCGTACTACCCGTGGATAACTCCGGAAACTCGGGCGGCATGGATAACTCGGACAAAGAGGAAGAAGAAGAAGATGATGATGATGATGATGATGATTCCATGTTTTGATGAAATGGTTGTGTTTTGGATGTGTTTTTGTTCAAAAAAGTTTAAATTTGTATGTGTTTTGGTTGAAAAATGTATAGAAGTTTGAATAATATTTATAAGGAAAAAAAAATAATTTTTTACTCCAGCAGCCCCTGGAGCGGGGCTTTTTACAATTTTGGTCCCTGTAACGGTTACATTGCAACGGCTAGGATGGAAGCTTGCAACGAGCTCGGAACCCGCATGACCCAACCCGCAGACGAGCTCGCCCTAGCGGCGGCGGTGTGCCCCTCCAGCCCTCCAACTCGCGAGCCCAACCCGTCCCCCACTCCCTCCACCCTTAATAAAATGTTTCTTTCAACATATGTTAATGGAGATTCTTTAAACTAAAATTTTGTTCAACTCCGAATATAATAAAAGAGAAGAATAAACCATCATAAAGTGAAACATTAATCTCTATTATGAAGTTACCACATTGATCAAAATTTGAGTAATAGATGTTTTCATTCCGAGTCCGAGGTCCGTATAACTGGTAAGTTATTTATGGCCTAACCAGCAACAACTATATGATTAAGATTGTCGTTAACTCGTTATTACTTAATTGGGCTGCACACTCCAAGAGTTTAGTGTGGCCCAAGCCCAAAGTTACGTACGGCTTCAGCCTTCAAGATCTTTTTCCCTTTCGGACCAAATGATCTTATTTGTTTTTTTTACCCACTTGTCATATTGTATAAATATAAAATTAAATAAATGTTCGCGCGATGCGGCAGCAAAATTAGACATCATGCGGGGTGTCGTGACGAAGTTAACTTTAAACCAAACACTTGTCTAAAAAAATAATAATATAGTACCCGTACAAAGTATAAAAGATAATGTTCCGATGAATTAAAAAATTTATTATTTTTTTTCATAATTATAAATTATAAAATATAGGTTATTATAAATTAAATTCATAATTAAAAGGTAATTCTTAGGATCAGGATTCGCTGATAATGACTTGGTCGCTGAAACTTGTCTTCAGCAAGCCATTTCAAAGATGATGTGTTGATCTTATCCGATGTTTTGTAAGTCAAAAGATAAGCGGGAAGTGAAAAGGAAAACTTGAACCCAAAAGGTCACATGACTGACATGCAACAAGTCATGTGACCTACTTTATTCTCTTTGGGTAAAATCTAGGTTTGTGTAAGTCCTTACAAGGTTTTCTTTTTCACCCGAAATGGCAAAAGAACAAGAAGATAGTTCATAAGCATTAATTGTCAATATACTCCACCAATAGAATGTTGACAACCTCTTTCACATCAACATCCATGTCTCGAAGACTGTTGTCTCTCCTCTACTATAAAAGGCAACACATTGTGAAGACATTTCTCTTATTGGTCCAAAATTACTAAGTGTAATTTCTTTGTTTTACTTTTACATAAGTTGTATCTGTAAAATAGCCTTTGAATCTAGGTTAGTCCATATTTCATCTCTAGTTAGTCTAGTGATAAAGTTAAGCATTGTATTCAAGTTAGTTTATCTAACTTTATTGTTGTAAATCTCTTTGCATATATAAAAGAGTGCATTATACAATTGTTTAACTATTGTTTACTTTGTTATTTACTTTATGTTCTTAATCTTTTAACAAGTAAACTTAATTAAGTTGTGCAAACTTGGGAACCAACAGTAATGGAATAAGAAGGAAAATTTGACTAAACGAATAAGGAAAATAATTAATAAATTAATAGGGGTATCAAAGGTATATCAACTATCAAGTGGGGATATTTAATAATATTAATATTAATATTTGCGAGAAAAGTTGAATAGTTAATGCCAAATTAAAGACTTTAGTTTTTTTTTTTTTTTTAAAAGTAGACTTTTATTCACAGGTCAACCAAATACAAACAATAACTTACAAAATGTTGAATAAACACCAATCTTTCCAACTTAATTCCTTAAACTTAGATCTATTTCTAAACCAAAAAATGTCAAGGGTCTTGAACTCTTGAATAACCCTATCCGGGTTTGCCTCCACGTTTGAATTTTTTTTGTTGTTTCTCGCCCGTCAAAAACACCAACATGCCACAACAAATTAAAGACTTTTAGTTAATGCTAAACACCCCCCACCCCCCTTTCAAATGAGATTGAGAAACCGTTCAAGAAAATACTAGGGTATGTTTGGCAAAACTAGCTGTAGCTTTTAGTTGGAGCTGTAAGATGTAGCTTTTCATCAAAGCTGTTAGCTGAAGCTTTTATTTTTAAGAGATGTTTGGCGCGATAGCTGTAGCTGTAACTTAAAAGTATAAAATGACTAAAAAGAACAAAAAAAATGTAACAAATAAAAATGTCACCATATATAAGTTTTATATTTATAAATCACAATCATTTATTTCATATATATAGCATTATTAAAAACACCAAAAAATAAAAGCAAACATAAAATGCTACTAAGAATTCTGCCGTTCTAAAATTTTAAAAAAATAAATAAAAAAAAATGTTACTAAGAAATAATTGACGTCATACAGCCATTTTTGAATGCTACAAAGGATTGTAGGCATGATGGTTTTGAAAATGGCTACAACAATAAATATGTTAATTATATTATATAAAATTGGAAAAAAAAATTAGTCTACGATAAATAGAGTAAGTGGATAAAATAAAATTTGTAGATGTAGAACAAAAATGGTCTAAATTTTTCTAAAAACACAAAATAAAATAGTCTAGTTTATGGAGGGTAATTGAGTAAATTTATCTTAAAAAAGCTTCAAAAAGCTAAAGTACTTGGAATGCTACTTTCATTAGCTTTTAATTTAGGAGCTTTTTCTTTCAAACTAAAAGTTAAAGTTAATCCTTCCAAACAAAGCTTTTAAAACTGTAGGAGCTTTTTATTCAAAACAAAAAGTTAAAGCTCCTTAAAAGCTCCCTAAAAGCTCTTGTCAAACATAGTCATAATCAAACTGGTGTCAGTGAGTAGAGGATTATGAAACAATTGAATCATGTCGATCATGAACATGATCACAATAGAAACCAAAAATAGCCTATGTATGCATTATGGAAACACCAAGACCATTACATTTACTTACGCTCTATCCCCCCCATTTTTTGCGGCAACATTAGTCGTCGCAAAAGCGTTTATCTTTTGTTGTCTAGCGTGATCTACTGCGACGACATGGCGTCGTCGTAAAAAACATCATCCCGTTAAATGATTTTTCTAGCAGTGTCAGAAATTAACTCTTTTGTTAACCATGGTAAATTGCAACCCAGGATGTTACTGAAATAAGCCAATTGAGCACAGTGGCGGATCCAGAAAAATATATAGCAGGGTATGCAAAATTTAATAATATTTTTGAAATTACGTTTTTTAGTCAAATAGTCAACCACCAACACTACAAGGTATGTTATGTCTACCTAGGATATGCACTCATTTTTTTTAGGATATGCACTATTAGTAAAAAAAAATATTTCTTTTTATATAAAAAAAAAATTTAACACTAATTTTTCTTTTCATAGGGTATGCAAGTGCATACCCTGCTCTCCACATGGATACCCACTGATTGAGCATGCAATTTCTATTTCCATCTTAATATCGGGAGATTATGGAGAAAGCCAGTTGAACACTTGTTCCCCATTTGTTTTTATATGCTCTCGTTGGACATCAAACTATATACATAGCTCTAATGGAACTCAAGAAACCAGACCTTCAAAAGGCAAGAAGCTACCTTTTTTTTTTTTTTTTTTTTTTGAACAGAGGCAAGAAGCTTGTTATTTTCTGGAACTTAAAAACCCGAAGAGTGTGGTTAACATATACACAAACCTAAGTGTACATGGATATGATTGGTTTATCAAATATTCATGGTTTGCCTCGTCTTGCTAACACTGAAAGTAGCCATTGGTTATTTTGTATGACATAATATGTACTTCTCTCTATATATATATTTCTCTATCTCTCAGCGCCTATGTGGCCTATCTCTCTGCTCGTCAACTCAGCTTTTTGCTTACGTGTCACATCAGTATCGATTTGGGCTGTGAGCTTGATACATGGCTGCCACCTCTACATAATTATGTTTTCACTTTAAAAGAAAAAAAATGAGAGTGATGGGAGTAGAACCCATGACGTCATTATTCAAAGTAAAAGGAGCCAACCACTTGATCCAAGTTTTATTTTGTTTATTTATTGCTATTATTACGTATATATTACATGATATATTTGAAGTTTTGCCATATAAATGTTTTTTGCTATTATTAAGTATATATTACATGATATAATATAATTGAAGTTTTGTCATATAAATATGTAATCTTTCTTTGTACGAATAAAACTTTCTAAAAGGTGGAATTTTAATGGCAAGTTTTACAAATTAATATATAATTTTCCAAATTAAACTTCTACATATTTTCTCATATTTATACTATATGCTTGAAATATAATTATGCATTCTCATTTCTCAAATACTTTTCACAAGAAGAACACTGGAATCATGAAATGCCGAACAGTTACAAACTAAGTTACTTGACAACAATAATCATGATTGGTGCCGAACAACCATTTTATATATAATGATATATATCAAGTTTGTAAAGGGGTAGTTTGGTGCTATTCCATCCACCATGTTTTTGTGCTTCATTGATCAAGAATTGTAATGTTAAAATTGCAATGAAGTATGTATCATGGTCGAAAATAACTATTACTAATGAATATACATCGTGTAAAGTTTAATCTCAATTTCTCAGCATCATATTTGATCCAAATTTATCATTCTTTTTCTATAGCTTTTGATTCGTGTTGGATGTGTACATTGAAATGATATGATTGTCACTTATACTTATCAGTGAGTGAAAAATGAGGCTGTGCAAATTAATATTTTAACGATGAAGAAAGTATATCAATCGTGATTGAATACTAAAGGCAATGCGCAATGTCAGGAAAGGACGGGTCAATCTATCCTTATACACCTCAAATCATACACGAAAACTCTGATATTAATTGTAAAATACCAAATCCCAAAAGCGGGTCTAACCCAAATACATTCAAATCATGACTTAAACCATGATGAATTTAGGACTTATAACAGCTCAAGGTTTTATAAGTAGAAGGAGGGATGGATTGTTACACTTTCATGTGTTTTGGAGAGAAAATAAAATAACAATAACAATTTGATCTCTACTTTTCTCTATTCCGAAAAAAAGGCCATATTAAAGTGTAAAAAAAAATAATACAAAAATCTTCTTTTCTTTAAACGAGGGAAGTTGGATAAACCAAACCTAAACAAATGTTTACCTTATTGAAATGTGATATATTCGTTGTTTGTTACATGGTACAAGTTATTTGTTTAAATATATTTATTATAATAACATTAAAAAATGTTATACCAAGTTTATGTGTAACATTGGTTTCTTTGTTCTTTTACTTTTCATTATATTGCTTTTTTATATGTTTAAAGAAATAAATTCTTATTCTAAGTAATAAATATGTGACATTTATGTTGTCCCGTCCAACGGACGGGTATAAACTAGTTTCCTATATTGTGGTATTTAGCAAGAACTGGAATTTATCTTTCTAATTTAAATGTGCGCAACTAAACAAATCTACATGGATTTCACACATATCTACAAAATGTTGATTATAAGGCCTCTCACATCGGCCTCATTCTCAATACATTCTCACATCATTCTCCTCGTTCTGGAGAACACCAATGTCACCATCCCTGCGTTCTCAAATTCTCCCAGAACACCAATGTCACCATCGCGTTCTGGTCCCGTTCTGGAAATCACATCCTCTTGAGAACGTGAATTCTGGGGGGGAAATCTTCACATGTGGGACCACATCCTTATTTTGTGTCTTATTTTATTTTGTTTTTAAATAAAAATGGAAAATATGTGGTGATGATGTGAAAATAGTAAGTTGAGAATTTGAGAATTTGGTGATATGGTTGGTAGGGAGTAAATTCTGGGTAAATTCTGGAAGGAAGGGATGATGTGGCGCTGATGTGACAGTGAGAATTTGAGAATGTGTGGTAATGGATGAGAGAGGCCTAAGGAGAAATGATAGGTACTGTCAAGGAGCGTCTATAGGGAATTTTTTTTTTAAAGGTGAATTTTGTCAGATCTTCGTGTCGCGATTCGACAGCAGTAGGTCTAGCATACGTTGTCTTAACAGGGTCCGCGCTAGAGAGCTCCCTAGAAGCAGAAATGCCAATTTCAAATACCCGATGGGGGAAAACCCCCTACTAATCCGCCCGGAGACACGACAATTAATAGGGGTAAACTCTGCCCCCTCAGACTTGAACCTGGGACTCCCCGGGTCCAAGCCCTCATGGAGGGACTTCCTTTATCTCTATAGGGAATCTAAAATAGAATGTATACATTTTAAAAGGTTTAAGACAGCCCGTACGATGTGCGGCGGTAGATGACTTTTTAAATTTTAAAATATTTTTAATTTTAAGTTAAGACATCTTACAAGAGGTGACGGCGGACGGCTTTGCCGACAGCTGACTTCAACTTTGAATTGTCTAAAACACACACACACATATATATATATATATATATATATATAGTGTTTGTTATTTATTGGTAAAGTATTTAAATAATTAAGACATTTTACATCTTATTTATAAAGTAGTATAGATATAGATAAGTAAATTAAATATATAAATATAAATAAGATAAATATAGATCTAAATGTTGAAAATTTTGAATTTTAATACAAAATATAAATAACTCTTTATCTATAACTCCTATATAAATATTAAAAGTTACACAATTTCAATGTTGAAAATATCCGTTATTCCCTTACATCAATTAACTACTTCTAAAATACATACACTACCCATTTACATCAATTACCTACATTGCTCGTCGCCGCCACCACCACCACCATCAATCGTCGCCGTCACCACCATTGCCGTCATATTGTGCAGGTACCCCTTTAATCAAAAAGTAAGTCTCGACGACACTAGTGATAGATGTTGCTTGCTATACATATATATCATCTCCTTCTGTATCATATATATTTACAAGCATGATATATGTGTAATATGGTAATATCGAATAGTTTCTCACAGATTTTTTTATTTATTTATTTTCTTGGCGATCTTCATTGGTTTAAGAAATTTTTTTTGACAGCTTTTAGTGGTGCAACATTTTTATTGAATGCATATAACGATTAAACAATATGTGTGTAGTTTACCTTTCCTTGTATGCGTGACCGCTCGGTGGAAAACAATATTGGATCAGTTATTCATTAATTATGAAATGAGAAAGTAATACATATATATTATGTGCCAAAACCATCACATTGTAGCTAAATATATATTATCGAGGAAATACATTACAATATCTCTAACTCTCTTACACCAACCCTGACATCCACCACCAAAAACCATCAAGATTCCGTAAAAAATAACAATTATTTGTTCCGTTGCATTGCGCAATATTATGGAAGTACAACCAAATATAAGAGGACACCTAAGTCGCTTACGAATTAATCATACTTGAAAGTTGTTTTGTTGAAAGTGTACAAGCAGTACCCTGTATCTTAAGTATAACCATCAATTCACTACATTTAAATTAATAATGTTTTTAATTACGAATGTGTGTGTAAAAGCAGCCATTTGGCATATGCTACAAGTAGCCAACATATTAATTAGTCAACTATACCCAAATTTTATAATGC
Source organism: Asclepias incarnata (assembly GCA_025447715.1). Lineage (NCBI taxonomy): Eukaryota > Viridiplantae > Streptophyta > Magnoliopsida > Gentianales > Apocynaceae > Asclepias > Asclepias incarnata. The sequence continues at coordinate 8,529 of JAOEHQ010014047.1, forward strand.
TACAAACCCCTAAACTTCTTGTGCCCTTTCACAATATCAACAGCTAAACTCTCAAATTAAAGTCATTTTAAATTATCATGATGAATATGATATTTCATTATTTCTATAGTTGGTAATTGAGATACTGTGTTTGATTGTTTGTGAGTTTATTGTTTGGGTATTTGATCAGTTAAACAATTTCTTAAAGTATATAGGTTCATCTTTAGGCATGATAATTGGGCTAATTGCTTGGAAATGACGCGTAAAAGAATGAGCAACAAATGGATACCCGTCGACATCTCCAAGTTTGTAGATAATCTAGACCCACAATAGTGTCTGATAACGATATCAAGTGTTCACGAGAGGTTCAGACCTTATTTAATATCAAGCTTGCAAGACTATACATTCAACACATCAAGTAAACGAGATGAGTAGAGGTGAAAACATGGTTAGACTGACGGGTCAGAGAGTACAAATCGATTTTTGGGTAAAAACAGGATCTATAAAAATCACCTTTATCAAAAGTCAAAACACTTGAATAAGAACAATGAGTAACCCGAAATAGTTCAAAAAGGAAAATAGGTTACTATCATGTAGCTACATAGAAAAACATTCTAACTTTATATAACTTATTAAGAGGCCAATGAAATATGTATTATCCCTTAGTGCAAATGATCTGTACTGTAGCTGCACCTAAGATAGGTGTTGCCGCTCTCACATCTTATCTTAATGAGGAAGTATATTTTTAAAAAAGTTGAGGGGGAAGTCAGTTTCCAAAAATGGTTCAGCAGTTGGGTGCTGCTGATGCCGCACCTATCATTTTGCGTTGTACCTTATGACCTATAAAAATTACATAAACTTTTACATTTGTTTCCAGTAATAAAGTTTTAACTTTGGCTATCGAAAAGAGCTTATAACGTTAAAATTTGAAGACTGTGTTTTGCAGTTTGACTAAAACTTATGCGGCCTTCAATTATTATAGCTTCTCAATTTCTTACATAGATATCTACCCAAATTTACCAGCTATGGAAAAGTAAAACTTGACCCATTACAATAAAGTGAAAGTTCACCAAATATCCTCTAAATGGGTCGAACTTTCTCTATTTTGCACCCCTAAAACCTATATAATTGTGTGTTTAAAAATACGCGGCTGTAGTGAAATCAATGTTATGAGAATTAATAAGACCTGATACCACATATCACTCTGGGCCTCTGTTTAAAGTTAAACCTCTTTGACCCGGTGCTATTTGGCTATTTTGACTTTGCTTGTTTGACCCATTAGATATCAAAAACGCATGAATCGATTCAGATATGGAAAATCATAATTAAGAAAACACAAGTTTAGGAAGGAAAAAAGAGACAAAAATCCAATAATGTCACCTTATAGAGCGTCTGTTTGCTTTACCTTGTGTAGTGCATTCTCTTCATTGAAGTTATAACTTGCACCAAACTGCTCGTATCCAGACAATGTTACAACTTGATATACCTTCAAAAGAAGCATTAGTTATAACTAAATATACACATATTGAAGTTTATGTATGCGTAAAGAGTAATACCTTTTGATTAGTAGTTATGACATATGTCACAACAATGAAAATAGACTACTACCTTTGCAAGAAATTCACGAGTAAAACCTGGTTGAAGTACGAGAGTCAAACTTGGATATTTCTCTCCTCTGGCTAACCAAAAACAAAACTTACATGCGCAGCTAAACTATGAAATATGTAAGTTATAATGTCTCGTATCATACGTACACGTAGTACAAAATTTGCCTCTATATTAATTACAAAAAGTGCAGTACCTCTAAACTGGGACAATATAAACAACAAAAGACAAAGAATGTATAATTTAGTAAATTCAATTAATAGAAGGGATAACCTTTATCAATTTCATGATCGTGACCTTGTTGTCATAGCAACACAATATGCCTGGGAGGTGCCAGTAATCATGCACGTTCTTATAATCTTAATGAAACCACGCTTACGCTCTAACCTCAAGTTAGTCAAGCACCCATGTATACTTGAATGACAGTTTGTTCATTTCAGCCACTTCTTTCTCGAACCTCTTGATCACACACTGGTGAAGCGCTTATAACTCAAGTGACGTGCGGGTGTTGGTTGCAGAACATCAATGGAAAAAGTTATGTGGTAGTGATTATGTGTTTGCTAATTAATCAAGTGACCAGTAGTTGCAGAACATGTATGGCAAAAGTTACACAGTACTATAATAGTGATTTACGGGTATAAGAGGCTAAGAGCTATCCTTCATTACAAAATATGTCAAAAGGGACGGGAATATTAGTTTATGGATGGAAAGTGTGTTTAGCAACATTTGACATCCAAAAATGTTGTTTTACTGTATTAGATAAGATTAGAAGAGTCGCATTAATAAAATGTTATACTCCTACTACCTTATCATATACATATAGACTCTAAACCCATATTATATAATATAAAGAAAAATATATTATACAACAAAACAACCATAATACACTAATAAATTAATAAAATGGTTACGGAATACATTACCTATCCATTCAAATTTGGAAATTTTGATGGATTTATGATTACATAAAGTCCAATTACGTACTATCTACCTACATGACAAATACTCTCGTTGAAACTATAGAATGTTGATGTTGATTCACCATATGGCTGCCGAGATGATTCCACCCCATTTATCATGGGTATGATATTGGTTTGAACCGTTGATGGAATGTGTGATATTCGTATGGTTTCTAACTCTATAGCTATTTCTTTCATTGTTGGCCTATTCTTTCCAATCGGATTCAAGCATCTCATTGCAAGGTTAGCTATTAGAAGAAGCTCATCCCTTGTAGCCTCTTTGATCATCTTTGCATCAATAATAGACATAATACGCCCTTCTTCCATAGCAAACGTAAAGTGTGTAGCCAGATTTCTGTGTTCTCCAAATCTAGTTAGTGAAATTGGCTTTTCTCCCGTTATCAGTTCAACCAAAAAACCTCCAAAACTAAAAACGTCACTCTTCTCGGTAAATTGGCTAGATTGGAAATATTCAGGATCTAGGTAGCCAAATGTACCTTTTACCAAGGTAGTCAAGTGAGTCTGATCAATTGATACCAACCTTGAAGTTCCAAAGTCGGAGACTTTGGCCCTGTATTTATCATCCAAAAGTATGTTAGTGGTTTTGATGTCTCTATGGTATATTGGAATTGAAGTTGCTGAATGTAAGTACGCAATTGCTCCTGCAACCTCCGTAGCTATTTGTAATCTCATATTTAATGAAAATGGGAGTTCGTCGGTATCATTATGAAGACGATCATACAAGGTACCATTTGAAATGAATTCTGAAACTAGCAGGGGAACATCAGTCTCTAAGCAACATCCCAATAGTTTTACCACATTTCTATGATTGACTTGAGAAAGAATGACCACTTCATTGATGAACTGCTCTAATTGGCTTTCATCAACCACCTTTGATTTTTTAATTGCCACTATCCTTCCATCCGCTAACATCCCCTTATACACTGTACCCTGGCCTCCTCGACCGAGAATTCTGTTATCATTGAAGTCGTTAGTGGCCGTCCCCAACTCATGTGATGTGAAAAGTATGGTTTTATCAACCATAGATGGATCAGCTTGTGCTTGTTGTTTTAATAGTATACCACCATTGCGTTTAAAAAACTTCTTTTTTTTCCTCTTGTCTTTTGTTTTCCTGATCAATTTGTACAATGCATAGATTATTGCCACGAGAAAAAGTACACCCGCGCTTATGCTAACACCTGAATATATGAAGTTCAAAATGAAAATTTGCTTAGTATCCAACAGTTTTATGGGTCCATAGGGATTTTGCTTAATCATTGATTATATGTTGCATCAATATTTGTTTTTAAAATAAAATAAATTGTATTTTTGAGCTTTTGTTTATATAAGAGAAAGAAGAAAAAATGAAATTATGATAGATGTTATTTCTTAAGTTTTTTAAAAATAGAAAAAATGAAATACATTCATTCTTTTTTATTTCAAAATATTTGTTCCAAATATAATATGTTTGTAAATGAAATATCTAGTTATTTCAATATTTTTTAACCTTAGATCATGAATAATCAACATATTATTCTTTACATTTTTTTTTCTTAATTCTAATTTTAAACTTTAAAATATCGTACTCTTAATAATCGGTGCATTCATCATCTTGATTTGTTTTTCTTTTCCAAATCTCAAATTCAGTTTCAACATTGTTAATAATAACATTTCTTGATGAATCTTCTTGCAGATTCAAAACCATAGAGTGACATCGGTCATCGTAGTCTTATTTGTCTTTTAAACATCGTTGCCTTTGACATGCTATCATCTTTTCCACCACTTTCTGGCCTTTCAACTCCTAAGTCTTAACCGTAAGACTAAGAGGAGTGGAACAACTCCACAAGTAGAGACTTGCGCCATGTGATAGCATGTTTGATGTTTCTCATACGATTTATTATTGCCTTTTGTGCTTTCAATGATTGAATTCTAGTTTGTTATCTCACGTTTCTACTTCATTCAATTCATATAGACCTTTGTTCAGTTGTTGATGTAATTATAAATAAGGTCAGAAAAGTTTTAATTTGGTGTTTACTCTCTTATGTTTCGGTTCTCAGTTAGAGCACTCACAAATCACAATGCCCTTTTCCCACCACTACTCTTTGCCAATGTTACATTAGCGCCAAATATATATTCCCTACCACTAATCCATCACTAACCCCATATAACATTCTCAATACATCACTAACCAACTATTGGTTTGGGACCCACTTATTTTATTTTTTTATACTAAATGTGAGAGGGTGGAAAAAAAAAAAATTTCACTCGTGGTTAGAACCACGAATCAAGCATCACGAGCCTCATCACCACGCGTCACACACAGTGGTGTGTGCTCGTGGTGGAGGCATCACGAGTCCTGCACGGGCATCATCACGAAGGCACTGCTCTTATTAATTTCCCGGTTTGTTGCAATACAAAAGGATGACAAGAGTTGCAACCTTTTAATTTGGTAAATATATTTCGTGGCAACTTGAGATTATTGATGGTCTATACATGATAGTTTTTGAATTATTGTTTTTTCTAACTATATCCTTCTATCTTCATATTATAAAGAGGGTTTTTTTTTTTTTTGGAACGACAGATTATAAATTAAGAGCTTAATAGGTAAGTTCGAACTCAAGGCACATGAACTTGCATTATTCAAGAACAAGGTTGTGTAATATATCATTTTATATTCTGCTTTGTTATAACTTATATTCAATACAATTACTTATTCCAATTCTTATACTACTTCAAGGGCTGAAGTTTTTACGACATCCATAGGTATAAACCATAGTTCCTATTGTACGTAATGGAGTTTCTGTAGTCTAAAAAGTTATTTTTTTGAACGGCTAATTTAGATTACTGACGGACTATTAGGTATCATCGTGCCACCAGTGATAACACCCGATCATATTTCAACACCGTACCATCATTAAATTTGATTATCTCCATACGTTAATTATCCAACTTCAATTATTTATTGTTTATTTAAGGGATTAATAATCGATTATATATAAGCAGAAAGAGTAAACATTACATACCTAAAATAACACCCAAGTTGAGTGTCCTTCGTTTTTGGCCGATATTATCATAACAAAAGTACTTCTCTTCGTAAACAGAACCATCAATGTTATATATTGGGGAAGTACTCGCACATACAGTTCCATTATCTCCACACTTTACACACACATCAGTCGCATGTGTACGCGCCACTATAAGAGAAAGTTAGATGTCAAAATAAATGATATCGGAAAAGAAAAAGAAAAAAAACGCAAGAACGCTTGCATACAACCAACTAAAAAATTGAACTACATATATATTACCATAGCAGCCATCTTTTAAATAAGGATTTCCTTCGTATGCATCATAGAAGTTGCATTTCCAAGTATCCACTGAAGTTCCATTACCCAGAGGGACTATGAGTTTCTCCCTACTATAGTAATTGCAACAAGTGACTGGAACGTAGTCATTCTCTGATAGAGTCCACAGAAGTGATATCGGAACAAAAGTTCTAGTAATAGATTGGCTAGAAAAGCTTCGATTAATGTATGAACTTGTATCCATCACAAAGGCAGACCCACAAGCAGCTCTATCTCTGCCCTGCTTTTCCATGTCCATCATAAGCCTAGTATTGTAGGATTTGAGATAACGAGGAATTGTGGTATGGCAACAATTGATGCCAAAGCAGTTATTGTTTTTAAGAGTACTGTCATTGAGACAATTCGTGGAACACCCCGTTAGCACAGCACTCTCATGATCCGTCATGAAAGCATTACCACACCCCTCAAAGACAAATACATTGTGTGGTGTGGAAAGTACAAAGGGACTCTTACCAAGATCGATGGTGTTCGTCTGAGTGATATTCGTAACTGGATTTTGGCAGTCAGAGAATATCACTGTTGGTGTATTAACAGTGATTGTTTGATTTCTCAAGTTAATACCTACAATTTCAAAGCGGTTGAGTGCTTGTAGATATGGAGTCGAGGAGTTGCAATCCACAACGTACCATTTGTTGATAGCACACTTTGCCCCGATTCCAAAAGGATATGGAATCGTAACATTCCCACACATATCATTGCACCCTTTCTTGGCATAACGGCCAAGTTCTTTTGATGCCACTCTTAATGAAAGGAAGATAAGTAAATAGTAAGCTTGAAATAACTTCATCTTTTTTTCTTTTTGAATGGAAAAAAGAAATATCATTCAACTCAATCCCATAATTTGTCAAGAAGCTAGGATGATTAGTACCAGAAAACTGTGTTTATGTTTCTATATATATTGGTGCGTATGATAATACAGAAATTATTAGGAACCCACTTGGAAATAAAGCACAGATTGAACAGTCAACGCCGTCTGAATTTTGATGAATGAAAGCTTCAAAGTTGGTGGATTTGTCTCTACATCATTGTTAACAATTGGATATCTTAACGGTATAACTACTTCAGTTCTACAAAAATAAGTAAACCCACAAAATTTAAATGTGTAAACAGATGAGGTTTTCATGTTCTGGTTATTCAGGAATGACGAGTCTTTTTGACTCACGCTCTAACCGGGTATTCTTTTTGACTCACGCTCTAACCGGGTATCTTTGTGATGTCTACCACGAATCCATCACAACTGATTCACCATCAACCCTTCGTAACCCATCACCCAACCCC
>JAOEHQ010014058.1:0-15711 GCA_025447715.1 Asclepias incarnata
ATCATATCATTTAATATCATTTAATATTTGTATTATTTATATATTAATTGATTATATATTATTTTTATATTAATTTATATAATCAATTTTAACTATTCTAACAATAATAACAAACATATTTTTTTATATACCCGTGTGTTATGCAGTCTAAACATGTACTGAATGGAGTTTACAAATTTAATATACACTATAACTTAAATTTTTTGAAAAATCATTCATTACCGCGCATCGCGCGGGTATATTCCTAGTAATCTTAAAAATAAATACAACTTAAATACAAAATATTTCCATTAATCTATCTAATAAACAAATAAAATTATCTAGAGAAAGGTCTGGTTGGAAGGTTACATTGATTTTGGGAATTTTGTTCTTTTCTGTGATTAATTTACCTATATTAAAATGTTGTTACTTTGCCGTGATATATAAATTAAATATTACAAGTTTATAAAAACTACATTATCACCGATTTATCAGAAATTTGATTAAAATATGTGTTCTCTTTTGTTATTATTATCTTTATAATATATGATCTATGACTACCGACGGCTAAACAAGATTGATTATGGTCCAAAATTAATAATCTATAAGTTTGTTTTATGTTCTAAAACCCCACCATATGTAATACGCTTATAAAGTTAGAAACCTAGAATTAATTTCATGCAAGTTAACAAACATGAATGACTTGCAAAATCAAGAAACCTTCTCCTTCTCAACTTCCTCAAAAGTCGGGCTTCTCTCCGGCGATGAAGATGGTGGTGTCGACGATCACCATCACATTAGGCGTCGTATTTCAAAGGATCATCAAAAGGAGTATCTTGAAATATCTTTGCCGTCACCGTCACCACCATCAGCATTGATCACAAAAACCAATCAAAACGCTGAAAAAGAAGAGGAATTTGAATTTTGTTTCTCATTTAATTCTTCGTCGACCCTTCTCGACTTTCCCACTACCCCCATTGCGACCTCTAACCATCCATTCCACGACCATGAACCACCTATGAGTACTTCCACTTGTGCAACTTCTCAACTGATAGATGTTGTTCATAAAAACTACAACAAAAGCAATAATTCAATCCATTACAAACACATATTTCAAAGAGTGACTAGCCCACGGTGTCATGAAAGGTTGCTTTCACCATACATCTCTCGAACTCCCGTTGAAGGCCGAGGAGCAACTCGGTCACGAAGATTCGAGAAAAATCTACCAAAGCTAAAAAATCGGTAATATTTTCTCTAATAAAACTTATTCTTAACCTTTTCGACCCGTTTAATCGTTTATACTGTATTAATTATACTAACGAGTAATATAAAAATAACTAAAAAATAAACGGGTTGAAAAGGTCTAAACACATCAAGAGTGACACAAAATACCACGTGTACGTGTTGACCCAATAGTCTTGTAAAAAAACAAATTTGTGAAAGATAAAATATTTGCCGTCTATAAATTTTTTTCTATTTTAAAAATAAATCTGTTCTTTAATCTAATTTTACTAGACCATGTACATGTTATTGTTCTTTTGCTTTTATTTCTTATTATATGCACATCGTACTTTATTATTACCATCAAACTTTTAAAATTATTCAGATATAATCATCAAACTTTCAAAATTGTACATATATGGTCATTAGAAAATTCAAATTTTAATGACCATATGTGAACAAATTTGTAAATTCCCGGCCATTTTTAAGCAGAATTTGAAAGTTTGATGATAATAATAAAGTACGATGTGCATATGTAAACAATTTTGAAAGTTTGTTAGACAACCGGTACAATAAAAAAGTTCGTTGTGCAATTGTGTACAAAGTAAAAAATACGTTATATATTTACTCGGTATTAAAGTAATTAAATAAATTTTTTTTTTTTAATGAATTTTCAAAGGAACTCGGCGAGGTTTGGTGGCATAAGGAAGTTCATGGTGAAACTAAGATCCATCAAGAGCATGCTAGGTTCGTCGCTAAATCTTTCCCGACGACAATTACAACCGTCGCCGATTGACAAACTCGACAAGACGACCAAGAAAACTTTCACTGACCACAAGCTAAATAAAATAGACTTGCAAAGAAACTGTGGTCTAATTTCCATAAAAAACGGCGTTAATAACAAGTTTGTCACGAATGCTCATAATCTAAACCGAAGTAAAGAAGAGGAAAAATCGTTTCGAATGATGAAATTCGACGGTTTCAGTAAGATGATGGATGTCATAACGAAGAATATTAGAATAACGCGAACGTCAAAACAAACGGGTAGCAAAAGTTGTCCAATCTCGATCAAGTCCTCCCCAATGCATGACGTCGATGTTGATAATACTCGCGATGAAAGAAGGAATTCGTTCTATTCAAGAGATCGTTCCATCCAAGCAGCTATTGCACATTGTAAAAAATCATTTGGAAAATGAGTATAGGTTCTTTCTTATTATCATTCTACGGAAAAATGATCTGTGACATTGATGAGTTAGGCTGGAAACGATCTTATCGTGTGATGTTAATATCATGCGGATGTTAATGTAAATGACATTATTTTGCTACATAAGTGAAATGATCCATCAGTTTTCTTGTCACGTTTAGCCTTATTAGATGAAACCAAGGCAATAAAATTAGAGCTGTCAAATTGGGTACCTGTTAGGACCTGTTAAGAGAAAAAATGTACTATGCAATTTTTTTATTTTTTAAAATAATTGTTTTTAGCATTCTAGGTTTTATTATTTAACTTTTTTGATACATAAAACGTATAACTGCCACACTTAAACCACCAAAGTCAAGTGCTAAACCAGTCATTTTCATGTTTGAAACTTATGTTATTTGCGTGCTCCCAACCTGTTAAGACCTGTTAAAGACACGATTTGCTAGTTCTAAATAAAATACAATTATCTTTTGGGGTGTTTTTGACTCTCTTTTTTTTGAATAATAAATCCCCTAAAATTACTCATACCCTTCCAATTTAGTGCCTTGAAGCAAAATAAGTTTTTGATCAGAAACAAATGGCCTGAAGTTTGATGGCTGTCCTCTATGACATACCAAAAGAAATCAAACATTTCATCCACCATCATCCCCTACCACCATTGATATCATAAGACGTGGTGGTGTGGCGGTAGGTGGTGATAAAGATGACCTCAGCCATGGCAAATGGTGGTGGTAAGCCAGCACAACGACGTAAGGTTATGGTTGTGGCAGAACCAACACGTGAGTCGGCAGCTGCCCTGCATTATGTTCTATCTCATGTCATATTCGACAGTGACATATTATATCTTCTTCATGTTGAGAATCCCAACTTTTGGAAGAACAAAATTGCATGTTTCATGAAACAATCATTGGCATCTTCTTCAACCATCGACGCTGGGGAAGGCATTGGTTGCAATGGTGGAGGTGGTGGCTGCATTGGCGATAATTTTGACTTTCTTGACCAAATGAAGAGCGCTTGTGAGCTTGTGTACCCGAAGCTCAAGGTGGAGATGTCTAAAGTTGAGTCAGAGGCTAGGGACAAGGCTTGTGTTATTATATCACAAACTAAGGTGCATGGAATTGATCTTCTTGTTGTAGGAAAGCGTCAAAGCCTGTCTAATGCAATTTTACGGTCAGTTCTTTGTTGTTTTTCCCGCTTTTCACCCTATAAAATTTAAACCCACAAAACCATCGAAATATAGTTAAACGTGTTTCTTTGTCAACTTGCGGTTGCAGGCAAAGGATGAACGGGTCAATAAGAGGAGAAACCGCAGAGTATTTGGTACAACATTGCAAATGCACTTGTGTTGCGGTGCAGAGAAAGGGCCAAAATGGGGGCTATCTTCTCCATACAAAAACTCAGAGAAATTTTTGGCTCTTAGCATAGAAAACTACTTAATATTTGTTTTATCTATTGATCTTTGATCTTATGCATGTTAATTCATGCTTGTATTGTACCCTCATTTCTCTGTATTTGTTGCATTAGATGATATAAACTCCACTAGGTTGCTATATGGCATGCAAACCTTTCGCCAGTTTTCTCTTATTTCTCAGTTTATGCCAGAAAACAATAAAGGATATATATGAAAACTTGCATAGTAATAAAGATGGAAAATGCAGGCATCAAGTTTTTACGAGAGACCTTCGTATCAAAAAGAAATTTACAAACAAATTTTTACAAACTGATGAGTCACCAATGAAATAAAAAGAGATAATGAAGAAATAAAAAGAGATGATGAAGAAATAGAAAATTGCTTTACATATAATTGATCCAAACCATTGGGGTAAACCCCAGTGGCCAGCTGCTCCCTACTAAGAGTGGCCCCACGTGGGAGGTGCCTATCCAAAAATGATGGCGTGGGTTCGAGTCTTGTGCTCAACCGATTCCATGTGTGGGCTCAAGGGACACTAACCGGTGCGTATGCCTTGTAACGGGCTTAAAATACGTAGGTACCCAGTGGGTACAATGGTCCCGGGTGTACCATCCACCATTCACCTTATAATTGATCCACCTAATTTGTCAGATCAGTTTGTAAAGATTTGTTTGTAAAAATTTTTAGGAAGATTTATCCTTTTCTAAAAACCAAACCATGAAACACATACAAGTACCTGGTTTCAAGTTTAAACATCCAAACGAGAAAGAAGATATTTTGAACTAAATTTACAACCATTAAAAGATAACCAAACCAAGAACATGCTTTTTCAAAATTTGAACTCAGTTGAACCAAACATATTCCATTCGACCGTTCCTGTCGTAGTAAAACCATTACCAACTTGACAAACACGCAATTCGTATATTTCTGCAATTGCAAGGAGATAACCAAGGAAACAAGAAGTGCATAACATAAACCAAACATATACACCCACAAGGTCACGACACACGACTACACCTCCCAACAGCAAAACAGAAACATGATAGAGCGAAGCAGCATAAACAGAAATTCTTTGGAGATGCAAACACTTGCATAGCAGTTAAACCACAGGCTAACTACTTGGACCTCACCGAAACTATAACATGACGAGGTTTAGAAAAAAACTAGCTAAATAGAGTGCGAGAATTATATGGCTAGCTTTTAATCCTAGCCTTTTACCGAGTGCAATTTTCCCATCAACTGGTCCAACTTGGAGTTGAACGTTTGCTCCATTTCTATCTCTTCTTTCCCATGCTTACTTTTCATTTCAGCCACCTCCTCTTCATGCAATTTCATCAACCTCTCCCTCTCTTCCTCAATTGCCTTTATTTCTTTTGCCCGAGACTTCACAAACTCTTCAACATTCTCCTTCCTATATGTATTCATAAAGATGAACGATTCAGGGGGTGAAAGTAATAACGGTAGGAAACAAAACATGCATAATTTACCTTTAAAAGGTAACATACTGCAGTTCTTTCTTTTGATCATCACGCATTCATAGAAGTGCAAAGATTGGCTGGTCAGACGGTGAATGGATCAAAATAAAGCGAGTTGATTTTAAAATGGGTCAGATTGGGTTGACCCACAACCTTTTTTGTCCATTTTTAAATATAAATGTGTATATATGATTACAAAACTCTTTTAATGCCATAATAATATTACCCTTCAAAAAAAGATGATTTAGGGGGGTTATAAATATCAAATATACACTTTGGACAACTTCCCGGTTACCTAAATTTTTTATTTTGACCGTTGGATTGAACCACCTCCCAACCCAACCCATTTATAAGTATCAAATTAGAAATTACCACCAGTACACCTAAGGTTTTAGCAGATAGTTGTGCAGCAAAAAAGGGGTTGAGACATAAAATATCCAAACCTAACTTAGCGGACTACAAGATACATATAGACGTTTCAATTCAAGGTTACATAATTTGTTTCTTTTCTGGGTACATTAAGATATTCCACAAATAGTCCAATAATTTTCGTGAGCAATTTGTCAAGTCAACCGTCTGAAGTCTCATGGGATATAAAGAATTGCTCTAAAAGCAAGAACGGATACATACCTCTGGTGATCATCTGCAACTGCACAAGATTTCTCATCTATCTTGCATTCCTTCTGCTGTAGCTGCTCAAATTCTTTTTTATGTGCATCCCTAGCATCTTGAATCACTTTTAACTGGTCCTTAAAGAAATTCTCTTGGAAATCCATCTACTTACAGAGATAGGACATAAAAAGGAAATTAGCTGAACAACACTACACAAACTTTAATGGTTGGTTGCATAACGAATACGAGTCCCGCAATATATCAAACAGGATGCCAAAGTACAAGTTATATCTCAGTATCAAAATATGTTTCAACATGCAAGGAATTTTGCAGACCAATTATCTTTGTAATTGTATTACAACAGTTTCAAACTAATTTTATGTAGAAATATTTACAGAAATACCTCTTCTTGGTTCTGTTCATGGTACTTCTTTGTTCTCTGCCTGACAATTTTGTTCTCTTCTTCAATCTTCCTGAGCTTCTCAGACAATAACCAAAACGCATCTTCAAGCGCTTTTGAACTCCTCTCTTGTTTGGCAATCTTTTTCTTATACCAGATAAGTTGTTCGCTGTCCTTGTTTAGTTGCTTTAATTTATCCACAACCTTTTCTTGATATGATACCAACTCAGATTTCAACTTCAATTTTCCTAAATAAGCAAACAGCAAATCAAGGGATTTCAAAGACTCGGATAACAATTGCTATAAGTAGAAAATTGGATGGTCAGGGAGGCCAACTTGCAACTTATGGAGTCAAAATGGGTTCAGGTCAAAATAGTAACTTCTATAACAAAGTTGACTGCCAACACCATTTTTGTCCAAATTTACGAATTTCAAACATAATTTTTACTTTCATTTTTGAACTGCAAATTTCAAGCATAATTAATATATTATATATGTCTAAAGAGATGCGCATGGTTCGGCAGAGACCAAACAAAACAACCCAAGCGAGGCCCATTGGCTTGACAAGTTGGTCACCTGTTTGGATTTTCCTAACCATCATACACAGTCCGTTTTCTGTTTGAAGATCTAACCCAGCCATACCGCATTGATTTAATCAGAGTTTGTAAGTATATATGAATACGACTTTCAGGATAGGCACAGGTTGGAAACCAAGCTTTACTTTTTTAATATACTTAGAGTTCCCTTAGGCGTTTATTTTTCTTTTCTAAACAATGCTGTATTACATTCATAAAAGTTAGAGATGCTGTTTAATAATATTTGGTTATCAATTTGTTCATATGAGAAATGTTTGTAAGATTTGTTTTCTAACATCAATAATAAGATATTTAATCTTAAAGATAACTAATTACATAATTTAAAATAATATTAAAAAACAAAAGAAGAAGAAATATATCAGCTCAAATTGTGAAACTGCCCTGCCTAACCAGTTTTATAATATGTCAAATCAAGGTTACCGGTTTGCCCAAGATTTTTAGGTCCAAACCCGTGCCCATCACTAACATAAGGTATTCATTGAGATAATGAACCAATTTGTTTGAATGGAACAACTTAAAAAGTTGTAAACAATTGTGTTTACTTTACGCGATATTGAACCCTTTGCACCTGTTTTAAGAAAATTTCCCCATCCAACAGCTAAACGTGAAAGAAAGAAAGAACAAGAGTACATACCAGGTGAATGCTGGTTAAAGGCATCCAAGTCACTTTCTGTTGCCATGAAGCCATATAACTGGCGCTTACCATCGGGATGGAACAGATTTGGGTGACGATTCCAAGCATCCCTATCTACACCTTGACGTACAAAATGCTTGCTTAGACGCTCAGCCTCTAAATATCCAATAGCTGAGGTCTCAAATATTAACACACTCATCCCCCTGTGCCCTTCAGGCCCAAATGAATTACGTGCTTTCACAGCTTCATAAGACTCAAAGTATTCAAGAAGCTCTTGGGTTCCCATGCCAAGCCACTGAAATTACAATTAAACTTTAGTAAATCCATTCAGTTAATGGAATACTCTGTATTAATGGTTGAATTAAGGCTCATTTTTGGATGTGCATTTTCAAAGTGACTGTTGCAACTTTGGAATCACATGATTATATAATGAGTTAATAAAAGTAAGGAGAACTACGTAACTTAACAGTTTTCTTATAGCTATTGCTTATTTGTTTCACCAATTCTGATTATTTTGGCCCAGAATACTCGAATGGTACACTCAAAAGTTAATTCTAGATAATCACTTCAAACACACATCCAAATACTAGAAGTGGCAAGCTGGATGAATGGATGGTCGAGTAAAGAGTTAAAACAGGTCTGTGTTGAATCATGTCTATCCATGATTCAAACACTTTTGTCCATTTTTCAAAGTTTTATTATAGATAGTTATTACTTTAATTATGAGTATAAATACAAGATCTTTACAATAATAAACAAAGATAAATCAATTTAGAAAATTGTATGCACTATGTTGTTGAATTGTTGAGTCTAATGTTGGTGAGGAAGACCCAGACAATTCCCACGGAGCGAGAGTCCAAGGTTAGGATTCTCCCTAAATTAGCTCTATACAAAACAAGTTCATAGCATGTCACAAACTCGATCAAAACTTTACAATACTACACAGTTTAAACGTAAAGTTTACAATACATTAAGTTTGTGTGTGTTGCTATTGTTTTGTATGCATTTGATCTAGGTTTTAAACGTCAAATTCATAGCATATGTCACAGACTTTAATCAACTTTCAACTCATTGGACACATTTGGCCAATTCTCTTTCAGCTAAACGTCATGACCTGACTTGTCTAAGATTAAACACATTCATAAATGAACAGGTCAAAATTGCAACCTCTATTCCATCGTAGGCATTCGGATAATTTAGGAATAGGAATAGGATAGTTTGCCGTTAAAAAAAAAAAATGCAACCTGTATAAAAGGAAGGGACATACCTTCTCATTTTCATCCTTCTCAAGTTGTGTATTCATAACAATCACCATCGGTGGCCAGATGATTTCCCGATCTTCAGCTTCTTTATCAAGTCCCTTCCACTTTCCATACGATTCACCAGCTTTTACTAACGTAGCACCCCTCCTACACAATTCTTCATCCAAAAGCTGCGCAAAATCCCAGTGCAGCCTCGGCCTTCGTGTCCCTTTAGTTTTCACATGTGTAACAAACGACTTCATACCCCTAAACCAATGAATAGAACCAGGACCATCCCGACAAGCTGGACAATGCCATTGCCTAGCTGGTTCCACAATCTGTTCAGCAGTCAAATCATCCAAAGTACCAAAGAATTCAGCTAACCACGGATTCTTTTTCCACGAATCATGGCTCTTTTGACTGTCATCTGAATCATAATCATCGCTTACAAGCCCATCATCATCTGACCCATCAACATCATTCTCATCATCATCCTCAATCTTCTCCACATTATTATCATCACCCCATTTACCAGCTTTCTTGTTAGCTTCAGCCCATGTCGCCCAATTAAGTCTACTACCATCCCCCGTTACATATCCCTTTGTCGAATCTTCCCATCCTTTCCTTTGGCCTGAATTCAGACTCATATTCCCTAAACCCTTATTCAACTGATCAACCACATCAGCACTCGGCCGATTAACTCGGCCTGAAGTCATTTGCTTAACTCTGCCTGAAGTCATCTGCATGCAATAAAAACCCGAAGTTTAATTTTTTTTTATTTTGACTAAAAAGATTTTATTTTATTTTATTATATTTTTTGAAACTTAAACTAGTGAGAATCTAGTGTTTTATTTTATGGGTGTCCAACTAATGTTGAAGAAACAAATAAATAAATAATAAAGACTTCAACTTTTTTATTTTTGTAATATATTTTAAGAACCCTAATTCCCTAAAGTAGTGATAAACTATTGGTCCAATTAACATGTTTTAAATAAAATTACAGACAGTAAATTAGGGTTTTAACTCTTCTTACTATTTAGGGTTTAACTGTTTTGTATATCACACACATACAAAGACAAAATATATAATAATTAGAGGTTATATTTAAGTTAAAGGATAGAATAAATGCAGATGAATGTATGGATAGATACATAGAAGATGATCAGAAAGAATACCTGAAACTTGATATATCAATGTTAAAATGGTGGAGAAACACACCTACTGCGGTGTGGAATTGTGTGTGTGTGTGTTTGTTTGTTGGTGAAAGGGGGAGTACCAAGTTTATGAACACTGAGTTTGTCTATTTGGGAATGACCAAAATGCCCTTTAGTATGTGAATTTATGAAACTTATGACATTATTATAGACAGATTTAGAAATTTTTTTTTTTGTTTACGTTTGATTTGAGTCTGTATCTGCAAATGACCCAATCAAAGAATTTAAAAAAGAACCTACAGACTTCACTCCAAGGAGTCAAACCCAGAGTCTCCAAACATTTGCCAGTTGATCTGTAGACAGTTTAGAATATTTCGGATAAACGGATGATTTTTTGTTGTGTCGGTTATTCAGTCAATTGAGTTTTTGGCTTAGACGTATTCAATTTAATCGAGGTATCATGTAACCGTTTCCAAATTCATTAACGGTAACCTCAAAAATGTTTATCTAAAAACTTTAAACTTCTTTTGTAAGTATATTG
This sequence comes from Asclepias incarnata, assembly GCA_025447715.1. NCBI lineage: Eukaryota > Viridiplantae > Streptophyta > Magnoliopsida > Gentianales > Apocynaceae > Asclepias > Asclepias incarnata. The sequence continues at coordinate 10,466 of JAOEHQ010014058.1, forward strand.
AGAAATCTAATCATACCATATATTCTAAAATTATAATTTTTGTATGTATATCCTTCTCATATTATGAGGTAATTTCAAGATTGAGGCATAAAGTTTAGAATAGGGAACTTAAATACACTAGTTTGGTTTGGTAGTTCATATTATAACTAGATTATTAAATTTATTAATGATATGTTAATACTTCATAATAATATACATTTACAAGTAAATGGAAAGAGATTTATGCTCCACACTAAAGGAAAGACAAGCCTTTAAGCCTAACCGAAGTCTTGTGGCCATTGACCTAAATGATCCAAAAAAAAGTAGATTATACAAAATGACTATTTTGTGAAAGTAAGTTATACTTTGATGACTTTAACCCTTCTTATAACTCAAGAACTGTTAAGAGCTTATAACAGAAAGAATGGGACCCCAAAGTGTGCAATGAAGATAGACCTACAAAAAATGGTGAATTGGATTGTGCAATCAACTGGGGATTCATTAGACAGGTTTTAGTTGGGTTTGGTTTTCCACAGAAAATGGTGAATTGGATTGTAAATTATGTAACCACATCCAAGTTTTCAATCAATGTTAATGGTGAAATGAAAGGCTATTTTGATGGTGCCAGAGGTCTAAGACAAAAGGACCCAATATCCCTATACCTTTTCACACTGGTTATGGAGGTCCTCAATTTGATTTTGAAGAAAAGAATAAGTGAAAACAGAAATTTCAAGTATCATTGAGGCTGCAAGAAGTTGAAAGTTACACATGTATGTTTTTGTAGATGACTTGCTGGCTGTTTGTCATGGGAATGTTAATTCTGTGAAGGCAAACAATGAGTTTAGTTCTTACTCTGGCCTTGAGCCTAACCTAGGTAAAAGTTCTATATTTTTTAGCAATATGGATAATGCTAGTAGGGAGTAAATACTCAGCATTATGATATTTGGGGGTTCCTCTCATAACAAAGAGCTTGGGTATTAATGAATGCAAAGAGTTGCTGGATAAGATCAAGAGCAGCATTTCAGATTGGAAGAATAGATTTCTATCATATGCAGGTAGGCTTCAGTTGATTACATCTGTTCTCTCTACAATGCACATTTACTGGGCATCGGTTTTCTTGATACCAAAGACTGTATTGAAAGACATTGAGAGTATCCTAAAAGGATTTTTATGGTGTGGAGGTAATTTGAGTGAAGGAAAAGCTAAGGTCTCCTAGAAAGAAGTTTGTAAACCAAAAGATTGTGGTGGACTGGGGTTAAGGGATTTATAAAAATGGAATGAGGTCCTACTTACTAAACACATATGGAATGTATGCACTAAGCAAAATACACTATGGGTAAATTGGATAAGTACAGAAAGGCTAAAAAGAGAGAGTATATGGGCTGCAAAAGACACTATGAACCCTTTTGGAGTTGGAGAGGAATAATGAAACAAAGGAAAATGATTAGAAAGTATTGTAGTAGTAAGATTGGCAATGGCAAGCAAACTTCTTTATTACATGATAGATGGTGCCAATTAAGCCCACTAAGTGAATATATTACTAAAGGCATGTTAAAAGATGTAGAAATTGATGAAAGAGTGACTGTAAGACCGAAGGGAGTGGGGTGGCCTTGGTGCCGTCTCACTTTCAAGACGCCTCAAGCCGCCGGCAACACCACCCCGGTAAGGCGACTTGCACAGTTTTGGAGCCTCAGCCGCTTGTAGAGGACTGTAGAGGACGCCCAACATACACCCAACCATACACACACCCATTCACTTTTAATACACCCAACCAATTATACATTGCCATTTGTCACAAGTCCCTCCACCCATCTAAGTTGCCCCACTCCCCATTTTTGGATGGCATCTTGGGGTGTGACTGGGCGCCACATGGAGCAAGACGCCCCTCGCCCAAGATGCCTTACTCCCCTTACTCTAAGGGATGTGATTCAAAATGGTGAGTGGATTTGGCCTGCAAACTGGGTTCAAAGGGTGCCTGTATTGAGTAGGATAGTTGTTCCAAGACTTAATGATGATAATTCTGACAAGATGGTATGGATACAAACATTGGGAATGAAGTGGAATTCTCAGTGGGGACTGTTTGGAAAGACATAAGGGAAGAAAACAACAAAGTCCAGTGGGGTAAACTTGTATGGTTTAGCCAATGCATACCAAGCCATGCCTTCATATACCTGTGCATTGTGTAGAAACCAGCATGATTCCTTGGGTCATCTTTTTTTTTAATGTAGATACCCTGAACATGTGTGGAAGGAGATGAAGGAGGTGATGGGGGACCAACGAATTCTAGAAAACTGGCAGGAAATCAATAATTGGTTTTGCAAACAAAAGTATAACAACTCCATAAAGAGTGTAGTCCAAAGACTATGTTATGCAGCATGTGTGTATATGATTTGGAAAGAAAGGAACTCCAGATTCTTTAGTACAAAGCAGACTGCGAAAGAGAAGCTCAAAGATCAAATTGTGGGGGTACAGAAATTTAAAGATGAAATGGAATATATAGGTAGATTTATATACGGGATAGTGATTATTGTAATGTCTGTAAATTTGGGCCTGTCCAAATTGGAATGATTGAATTGTAATATTTTTTTGAAGGTTAATTAAAGATAAGGCAATGGCCGTTTTTAAAAAAATAAAAAAATCCATACATCGGACAGACATTAATACTAGTGTTATATATACTACGAGTAATTATGGGGATATTTGCTGTTAGATACCGATTTGAATCCTGGTATTTTCCCAAAGGAGGGGTTTACATCCCAAAGGTATTTTCCATAAGGAGGGGTGTGGAGGTCCTGCAAATAGCAGGTTAAAACCGTCTCCACTCACGTCTGAATCGAAACTCAACCTTCAAAAAAAAAGCTAGAGGCGATGGTGTTGTTGATGTAATCAACATAGAGTCAGAATTTAAAGCTGCAAAATCGCAGGATTCTGCTGAACCAAGAAAAAAAAAAGTCAATTAAAGTTCACAAAACCCGAAAATCAAGATCAAAATAAGAGAACCGGGTTGCTTTTAGATTCTTCCTTTGGAGGGCATACTGCTGCAGTGTCTTGTGTCTAAGCTGTTGACTTTTAGTCTTAAATCTCATTATTCCTTTACAAAGTTGAAAATCATTTGCTGACTTTTAGTCTTAAATATCATTCCATGTTTCCAAATATGATCATCACTGTAACTTCCAAACATGAAGGCAAACACTTTTATATTGAATTTGCTTCTTTGGTAACATTTCTGTATCAGTTTTGGCATTAAATAGTAAAATAAACATATTTGTCCATTAAGCCATCACAAGACTTGATATTGGAAGACGGACTTTGATATTAGTTGACTGTGTATAAAACTATATTTATAATAATCCGCACATCGTGCAGGTAAAAGAACTGGTATATATATATATTATTATTATATTATATGTAAAAACACACATTATATTATTCATTTATTGTGTATATATTGTTTTTTAATTTTCTTTTAATCATCATCGCCATGTCTATTTAATCACCTGTGTATATATATATATATATACACACACATTATATTATATTATTAATTTATTTTGTATATATTATTTGTTATTTTCCTTTAATCATCATCATCATGTCTGTTTAATCCACAGACATTATATTTTTATTATCTTGCTATTTTGTTAGATAAGAATAAGAATGGATATGATGAAATAAGAAACAAAGCTATAGACTCACACACACGAAAAAAGAGAAGGAATAGAAAGAAATTAAAAAAGAAGAAAGAAACTCATCTTGACATAGCATAATGAATTCCACTGGATTACAAAAAGGTTTTATTTTATAAAATACATTTTTTATAAATCGTTGTAGGGATAAAAAAAAAACAATACTCTAAAATGTATGAACAAAAACGATATTCTATAAACGTTGCCTCCACTAAATCCACCTCTAATCATAACCTTTTTATAACCATTTTGAAATGGGAACAACATATATCCTTCACCTAACAAATTTTTATTTTTCAAAATTTTTTGCATGCTTATATCTTAACCCTAACCCAAACCCAAACCAAACCCATTTACTAACTGCGTCAAAATTTTGAAATCTAAACCCAACCCACTTAATAAACAGGTAAATCAAAATCTACATAATAGTTATTATATGTTGAGATTTTCGATATATTAGATCCACATAATAAATAATAATGGCAATAGGGGTTTTCCCTAAAAATGGGTTTCCTATAGAATTGGAGTTGGGTATATGAAGATGCATGCTACTGAGCCCAAATTTACCGTTCAAAAAAAAAAAGATACACATTAAACATTAAGATAAAAATATAAAAAAACATAAAGGAGTTACAATATTTGGAATTAAATGTGAATTTACTATATTTAGTTTTCCTATTTTTACTTTTAAAGAGTCGGAGGGTTGTAAACATGTTACAAAGTCAATCCAAACCCCACCACTTATTTTATGTTGTGTCGACTCATTTATGACCCAAACTACTTTAACTTCAACCCAAACTCACTCCTACACAACCACCAATGACTATCATATAAAGTCGGTAGTCGGCGAAGCTGGGTATCGATCGTCACTACCAACCTTTTAGTTGCGTATCTTCACTAAATAACTTAAAATATATTTGGTTACCGTGCATTACATGAACACAGTTCTAGTAATTAATAAAGGATTATTTTTAAAAATCTAAAACGTTATTTAAAAATTAAATTAAAATTTTATTTTTAATTTAAAATTTAGTCAAATATAAAACGTAAAAAGTGAAACGAAGATACGGAGGAGAGAATCGTAGGGCCGTGAGGAATAGTAATCTTGTCTCGTGGATTTGGACCCACCACGTGAAACCCACCCGTGGATGCCCTTTTTTCAAACAAAATAAACATACACAAATTGGTCTATCTCATTTTTATTCCACAAACAGAGAACATCGTCATGTAAAAAAAATAAAAATAATGGGAACCTCTTGGATCTATATATATACTTAGTACTCAGAACGCACACCGTATAAAACTCATGTCCGGTGAAACACCAATAAAACTCATGCCCGGCAGTGGCGAAGCTTGCATCTTTTCAGTGGGGGGTCGGGATCTAAATTTTTTTTCTTTCTTAACACTATTTTTTTCCTAACGCTATTAAAATGAGGGGGTCGAAACCGAATCTACCTAAATTTTTCTACACGAAAACTATATACCCCTACATCGCAAAAAAAAATTCAGGGGGTCGGGGGGGGGGGGGGGGGGGGGGGGGGGGGGGGGGGGGGGGGGGGGGGGGGGGGGGGGGGGGGGGGG